>CAKNWT010204114.1:0-13519 GCA_932066315.1 Andricus coriarius | reverse complement strand
GCCATAAAGCACAAGATTTAACAGTAGTTCCACCAGAAGCTCGCAAACAATCCTACGTTTAAAAAAATATATTTATTGCAGAAGGTAACCGGTGTTGTCGCGAACATCTGGTCAAAAAGCGTTTGTTCGAAAAAGATCTTGGTCTTTTGCAAACGTACTCGAACTTCACAGACCTTAAGGTTTCGGAGTTTTCAGTTTTATTATAAGGTCTAAGAGTTGAATGTGACACCACGATTCTTGACAGAATCGGAGATTTTTCTCTACCTGAAAAGGAATTGCAATTATTCACTAGTTTAAACTGGGATAATGTCATTGAATTACGAGAAATGATGACATCAATGCGAGACAGACAGACTCGGAGCACCACACAAGCTCCGGTGGTCTTTTTGCTCAAACTAGGAACAGGGAACTCAAACAAAATGATTGCATCTATTCTGCAACTTGAAAAAGAACAGCTCGTTTGAGAATACACCGCATCCATAATAAAGTATTTTGAAAAAGATGTACTTCCTTCACACTTTGGGTTCAGTGGTACATCTAGACGTGATCTGATGGACTGTCATTCTTCGGAAATCGGAAAGAAGTTGTATAATTCAGATGAAAAAGTAATGCTAATTTGTGATGGTACATATGCTTGTCATCAGAAAAGCAGCAACAACGAGTACCAAAGAAATTCATTTTCAGGACACAAGAAGATCCCACTCTGTAAACCTTTCACGATTTGTACAACTACTGGGTATGTAATCGACATGCTTGGGCCGTATATGGCACAACAGAATGATGCTACAATAATGAAATCCGTTATCGAAGAATCAAATGATCTGTGCACACCAATGAAGAAAGCAGATATCTTCGTACTCGATTCGTATCATTAAACAGAAGTATCGTCTTCTAGGCAAAATCATCGACAACAAATTGCTTCCAAAAATCGGGTTGTACTTTAGAATCGCAGCTTTCTTGCACAACCTATTTGGAAAAGAGCTCCGATCAGATCAAGAATTCTCAGACGAAATTGTTGAAAGAATTGATGCAGCAAACAAATGTCGAGAACACTTTGGCAATAGATGCCGAGGGTAACGGCTGGTTCCGCAAGAGAGTGGTTTTCCAAACTATTGTGTCTAACGATATTCTTGATTTCCCAGAGATGACAGATAAAGACTTAAAAATCTTGTTTACCGGTTCATATCAACTCTCTCAAACAGTTTCTTACTTAGCAGATATGATAAACGAAGATGGATCCATGAATCTGCAATTCGTAAAAGATGCGACTAACATCCTAAAAGTCCAGGTGCAATCAAGGCACATCTCCCGAAACTCATACAGATGCTTCGTTGAATACTAGCCAAACAGTGTCGGCGTTTCTGGTATCCAGCGGTATGCCTGCGAATGTGCAAATGGCCGAAGAACTGTTGGTTGTTGATCGCACATAGCTGCTATCGTCTATTATCTATCACACGCGAGGTATTGACAAAACATCGTAAGACCAGCTGAGATCCTCAGTGATTTATTCACAAAACAGAATATTCATTCGGTCATCGATGAAAATAGTGACGACGACTAATTCGCTGCTTTAAAATAATATACATATGTTTTGTGGTATATAGTGTACGTAAAGTAAGGGATGCAAATCTGACTGACAACCTCCATGTGGTGCATCCTGGGCGAACATGAAATTAGTTTGGCGAATGTCAGCAGTAAGCGAAGAGAAGTATTTTTCTATCTACCTAGAAGCAATTGACACTGTGACTGGATAATTCACGAGAAAATGTGTTTTTAATGGAATAATTATGTTGCATTAGGTTTGTATTACACGATTGCGTATAGCTTATCGCGTCATAAGCTAAAAACAAAGATGGCCCTTCATTCTCATCAAATTGCATACATCTGAGGGGCCAACCAGTATTTTTTATTTTTTCTAACTATGAACTAATGCTTTGATCATCTCCGCAAAATATATATTGCAACCTTAAATGTGAGCATGATATAGGGGAAAAATGGTCTTTTTACTTGCCCACATTTACGCAGAGAGGCTTGACAATTAAATGTGAAATCATCGACAATAATTGTAATATGATGATTGTGAATTCTCTTTTGTTAATGCTCCTTCGGCTTATCGAACACATTCTCATCACGTGTCTCGTGCATCGCACTCGATTTAGTCTAAAGTGCGAACTTTTCTACATTGAGTTCAACTGTATTATAAAAGTGATACAAAATCGAAACTGCGAATCAAAATTTTGGTTAGTAGGAAATTCAAAGAAATGGAATGAATTTTAATCCAAGTTTTAAAAACCCACAAACGTTTAAAAACTAGTTCTGCTATCAATGATTCCGCATTTTTTCATTTTAAACAGACCGTTGTAATCTGTTTAAATGCAAGGTAAACTGTTAAATCAATTATAAATTTCAAGCCTCTGTCAAAAATTAATGTTATTTCATTAGCGCCATATTCAGAGTTCGAACATTCTTAATTCAGCTATATAATATCTTTGTTTTAACGATTTATTTATGTGATTAATTTATAATAATTTCATAATACTTATACGAAATTTTGCTGTTCATTTCTAACAATATTTGTAGCTAGATCGAGGATAAATATCACTGGTTTTGCTATAAATTTTTTTTCGTGTGCTTTATAACCTGTTTTATGATTTTGAAACTTTCCGTATGTAAATATAACGTCGAGTGTTTACTTGGAAAACATGGGGTGTGATAGAACACTTTTGCCAAAAAGTGAAACGCAACGTCCCTTAGGTGTTCTCCGAAATTTATATTTGATTTTACAAGTTCTCTTAATCGAATGTATAAGTACTCATTTAAATTGAAAATTACACTTTTCACTATTAAGTACGTCTTAGAATATATGTATCGAGTTTTATAAAACTCGCAATAAATATTCAATTACAAACACAAATAAAATTCCGATTATCAGCACTTGATTCATTTTTCAGTTACTGATTAGAATTGGATTATCGACCGATTGATTTGTCGATCGTAGTTTAGGAAATATTCGCCTTTTTGTGAACAAAGGTCAAAAGTATCGATTTTAGGGTTTCGATGGGAAATCATACCTTAATATATATGCTCTATCTCGTAACGGTATACTTGTCTCCCAAAAGTGACTTTGAAAAGTGCCCCGTTGACTCGTTTTTCATCATGGAGGTTGCGTCCTGGGCTTAAAATGCCGAAAATAATTTATCCGGCTATATACCTCTGTACGTAATTACATACAGACATAGTGCGCCCTTTTCTTGCGCAACGTGTCACATATTTCAAATTTAAACGCGTGCGTATTTTCAATAACATCATTATATAAATGCAACACGTAAAGTAAGAAGTTGGAGTCGAATATTTTTAATAGTTTTTAATTGCCTGCGTCTTCAAGGCGATCGTTTGAAAGCATCTCAGCCCACACAGTTTCACATTTTGCGGGGCTCTTTTTCGAAAAATATGTTTGTTTGAATTCTCGGGTTTTCTCAAAACTTCGATGAAGTGTCCTTCCAGCAATTTAAGTTTTTCTTTTTTATTATAATGGTAACAATCCTTGAGCCATTATGCTAAAACATATCATATCATGCGTAATTTGCCGTGTTTAAATATGGCAAATATTTTTTTGTTGATTAAGTGAGCTTTAGAATAAGCTACCCCAGTACATAAAATTAAAACGTGGCAGCGCAGTGCAGAGTTGCTATTTAGGGAAAGTTTTGCATTGTTTCGACGCTATGAGTTTCCCAGAAAACTTTAAAAATAAACTAATGATTTCCCACTTTTTAGCGTATTTCAATCTTACTTATCCAGTAGGATGTGTTAAAAACTTTTTTTTATCAAATGCAGTCTAGTACGGGTAAATTTTAATTTAAGTTCCTTATGAACCAGGTAAATTTTAAAATTGATTTATCAATATCCTATCGGTTCATTATTCTAGGAGAGAATTTGATTTTGACGGTCCTCTTAAAACTAAAATGAATTTAAGATACTCAAAAAATATTCCTAAAATTTTGTTCACGCTCTCAAAACTTTCTCATACTGTAAATTTGCATATACTGAAAAAGCTGAGTATACGTCATAATTTATAATGTCAAGATCTTGATTTCGTTCAAAGTTTGGTCAATCTTTAATTGGTGAATAGTCAGTATAAGTCAGAAATATCATTCAATAAAACTTGCAAGGAGATGACATTAATGAATGAGCGAGGAATGCATCAAAATCCATGAGGTAGGTATTTTTTGGCTGCTTATATATGTAGGCTTATATATGTATATTATTTTATCTTTTGTCCGCATTCCTAGTTATAATGAATAAAGGCAATCTAAGCACCTCTTGGACCCCCGTTGCTCTGCAGTTGTAATTCAAGAGCTTGAGTGTTATAGATATTCAAACCTCGATATCTCGGAAACTAAGGTCCAATGCCAGCCCGTCAGGGTAAGCCGAACTTTTCTATATTATGTTTAACATTATTATATAAAATATATATTACCTTTATTTCTGTACCTCAATCAATCTCTCTAGCGATCAGCCCAAGTGAAGAGCCTCACAAGGTCGTCATGTGAGGTTCCCCACTTGGGCGCATTATTATCCAAGGTCTTTTGTTTCAGGCGTCATTCATTCTACTGACAGTCTTTTTATAAACTATTTGTCGCCACACTTTTCTGTCCTGGCATACTTCTTTAGCTTCCTTCGCGTCCATGCATTTTTCCACGCAAGCTCTCTTGTCTCTATAGCTTCTTATGTCTCTTTGGATTGAGGTCTCATTCACATATTCTAACCATTCTTTCCGCGGTCTGCCTCTGGGCACACTGCCATTTACTTTACCTTTATACACTTGTTTCGTTAGTCGTTCATCTTTCATTCTCACTTTGTCCATCAGTGGTTTCCCGCATATTGTGCGCAGAGAGTTCATGCCAATCGCGTTAATTTTACTCTGATCCTTTTCTTGACAGGTCCATGTCTCGCTACCGTATAGCACAATCGGTAGAAACATAGAATTACGCATTGCCATTTTAGCTTTTTTTTGATATATTTTTACTTCAGATAATGGACCCTGCTCTACCGATAACCTTATTACCCTCGTTTATGCGCCTATCTAACTCCCCATCTATCTTTCCGTCACTAGTGAAAAGGCTACCCAGATATACGTACTTATCAACTTATTCGACTCTCTCATCATTCAGGACAATCTTCCACATTGTTTTCTAATCTTTTCCATCAAACACCATAATGTTTGTTTTATCTACGTTAATTTTGAGGCCCATATTCTTCATGCTTGTGTTCAGTTTGCTCAACATTCTTTGCAAGTCCTCGATTGATTCTGCCATAACAACCTTATCATCTGCGAAAGTTAACCCACGTACCTTCACTGTTGCATAATATCGAACCAGTCACTCAGTTTCCCATTAACCCTTACACTCGCTTTGCTACCTGCATAATTGTATTATTTTTATTGCTTGTAGGAGCCATCCATTGACTCCGTATTCTTTGAGGACTTCCCAAAGTTCATTTCTATTCACCTTGTAAAATGCTTTTTCTAGGTCAACAAATGCACACAAAACTTTCTTTCCTACTTTTAAACTTTTTTCTGTGATCTGTCTTAAGCTAAATATTTGATCTGTACATGATCTTCCTGGCATAAATCCATTTTGGACTTCCCATATTTTTTCTTCTGTTACTTTCATTACCCTACTGTAAGATAATAATTGGTGCAATTGCAGAATAGGGGCGCCACCTCTGTTTTGGCAGAAAAATTTTTTTTTCGGCAAAAAAAACTATTACAATCCTTAATTGAAGGATAAATTAAACGATTTGACGAGGCAAAAGTTTAAAATTATTGTTACTTTTGTTATTATGATGTCTCAAATATGGGTCTGTCTTGATATCGGAATGATCATCTTTAACTCACTGTTTAGGTGCTCCTAAACATCCGTACCGCAAGAAACACTGTAAATAAAAAATTAAAACCTCTTTGACTAGTCACAAAAATAATGTTGGTAAAATCCCTACCCTTTTTCAACGTCTCGTGGGGGGCGGAAAGGCGCCCCTTCGACTGGTCACAAAAATAATGTTAATAATCTCGAGCATAATATGATCTTTCCGATATCGTGACAGACCCAGATTTGAGCCATCGTAGTAACAAAAGTAACACTATTTTAAACTTTTGCCTTGTCAAATTCCTTCATTTATCGTTCAATTGAAGATTCTAATAGTTTGTTGCCGAAAAAAAATTCCAGCCAAAATAGGGGTGAAGCCCCTATTCTGCAATGTAACCAGATAATTAAATAATTGAGACACGAGGTACTTCGAGATGATTTGATTTATTTTAAATCAATGATCAACTTTCTAACATCTATGAAATGTTCGCACGTAATCAGCCGACTATCCGAATCGGTCCATCTCTCTAAACCACCCGGATGGAACTGAACCTGGGTCCAAGGCACAGTGCAGTTCTGCATTACCTGCATTTGAACTAAAAACTTCTCGGAAGGCGACAAGTGACCACCCAGGGACAAAGGGTCCATGTGTTCTTTTGATAAGGACCCACTCTATTCAGGTATATAAAGACTGGCTCTTGGCTCTGCATGTTCCTCTCTGCGGTGTTTTTCTTACACTACGAATAAGTATTTTTGATTATATTTTACTTACGGTACTTACACCGAAAAAATAGTTGATTGGGCCAACTAATAAAGTAGTAGGGCCATCTACTTTAGTTTGTAGTATATGCCGCTGCTATTTAATTGGTTGGGGCTACTACTTTTATTCGCAAGATTGGTAGTAGTTGTCCTTACTACTTTACTTGTTGTCGCGACAGCCTTCGATGGTACATACTATTTTCAGGTAGTAAGCCTTACCACTTTAATTAGTAGGTCTAACTATTAAATTAGTTAGTCTTACAAATAAGCTAGTTGATCTCACTACTTAAAGTAGTAATCCTCACAATTACAATTAGTAAGTTTTACTATTTAAAATAGTAGTCCTTACTATTAAAATTAGTGAGTTTCTCTATTTAAATTAGTAGCCCTCACTAATAAAATTAGAAAATTTTACTATTAAAATTAATGGCTCGTAGGTTATTGCGAGGTTAGTACTTCTCAATATTGAAATTGGTAGATTTCACTCTAATTTCTAATAGGGTTGTTTCCAAAGTCAGATATCACTTTTCCAATGAATGGATCTTATAGTTTATAAAATTATAATTTTAAAAACACCCATAAAATATTTGTTACGTATTGTTTACTATTTTTAATTTAATGTTGAAATATGAATTTTCTATCGCGATTTCGATTGGAGGGCCCCTCTGTCGTCAAAGGAGTCGGATTTTCCACCAATCACAGCTTATGTGTCCGTGATTCTCAAATATCTTTTTCCGTGCCGATGTTTTGTTCTGGTTATCTGCACGTCGAAAATAGAAGTCTCAAAATATTGTTTAAGCAAATGTCAAAGGATGGTTTCGTAAAAGCCAATAGCAGAAATTTCCCGAAAATAGATATATTTATGGTGATTGTGATTTCGCAAGTGCAGAAATACGAGGAGTGGAAATGAAACTGTTAGGTGACATAACCTCTTTATCATAAATTTCATTAGTTTCCATTTTCCATCAAAGCCAAATCGTCACATTGATAATTATGAGATCCTCTGAGTCACGTGACACCAACGTGACACCAACTTGAATAAGTGTTTTCCTGCCTTCAATTTTTAATAATTTTTTTCTGTTGAACAACTCAACAGAAAAAAAATTTAGAACGCACATTGAGTTTAGATTAAAATGATCTATTAAAAAATTATTTTATCTAAAATTGTGAAACAACCCTATTAGTGAACACAAGAGCGTCCTCACGACTTCCTATAGAGACCAGGTCCTGATAAGACGTCATGTCAAAATACACCCACATGTCCATTGGGATGGTAATGAAAAACTACTATAATTTCAATGTTTAAAAGTACAGACTTGCAGTAGTAGTAAGTCTATTCGAAAATTTAGATCGATGCGACAGTCTTCACGGTCTTCACTACTGCACAATACACAAAAAGGTTAAGATGGAAATGGCGACGATCCACTGAGAAAAAAACTTATTTGAATCAAAGGAAATTTCTTTGATTCAAAGAAATGGTAGAGTAGAATGTGGCTGAAGAAATATTTTGTCAGATTCAAGAAATGTTTAGTTGGGTTCTAAGGAACGCAATGCTTAAGTCATAGAAATGTTTACTTGACACTGTGAAATATTCGTTGAGCGAAAGAGATTTGTTATTGCCTGTAATAAATAAGTATTGGATATGATAGGTGAGTTCCTTAATGTAAAGAAGTATGGTGTTAGTCCAAGAAGATAATTATTACATACAAATAAATGTAACTCGGATTGAGTAAAAGTTTTTTTAAATCAAATATATGATTCGATGATTCAAATAAGCGTATTTTTTTGGTAAAATAAACATTTCTTTGCAGCAAAGAAATTTTTTTCAATGGATATACATTTTTTATTTGTTTTCAAGATGCGGCATATTGTTTAAAGAAAACGCGTAACAAAGTTGATAAAATATTAAATAATTCAAAGAACAATTTGCCCAAACAGAAAAAGTTCTCCCATCGTTTAAAAAATTTGAATGGTTAAAGTACAAAAATTAAGCAAGCCCATTTATTGAAAAAAATATTTAATGCAATCATAATGATTATAATTATAATAGTACATTTATTTTCATTTTCTCCGTACATAAATTTATCAATTCGCACAATCTATGTGGTATGCACTTGCCATTGTATTTAAGATATAATCAAATTCTTGATTATATCCCTAGCCTCAGTGACACAGATTTTCTCAATTGAATTTTCTGATGCAGTATGTTCTACATCGCAGTTCTGGTGCTCTATAGCTTCATCTCCTAATAATTCTTTAAAAGTCTCTTTTAAAGCGTCTATTATCCAGGCTGTTTCATATAGCATTTCACCTTCGCTGTTTCTCATGCTGACAATATCTGTATTTTTATTTTCCTTCATAGATTTCTGAGTCTTATTTTTTACGATTGAAAGAAAATATACTGGCCTTCTCAAAACATGAATAATTAGATCCTTTTTGGGTGAACAACTTTCATCTATTAACTTTTTTTCGTATCTTGTGTCATTTGAAGAAAAATTATATTTAATTTTTAATGATATATTTTATGATTAAAACAAAACATGCCCGTTCCATAAAAAAATGATCAAAAACAAATTTATAGATCTGTTTCGGGTGTAAAACTTTTGTTGATAATTTTTTTTCGTACCTTGTGTCGTTTTTCTGAAACTTTAATTTTTTTAATTTTAATGTTATTTTTTACGATTAAAACAAAAACTAAGCGTCCTATCAAAAAGTGTTTCATAACAAATTTGTAGATATTGTTTTAGTCCACCATTTTTTGCAATCATTATTTGTCTTATCTTACATCGATATCGTCACCGCTATAACTCAGGTGATTTTTCTTTTATTCAAAAAGTCATTAGGAGAAATTGTTGGTCTTTGAGAGTAAATTTTGAAAATGCTCTAACTTTTTGAATTCTCAACCAAAATGGCTAGCTACCGAACTTAACCTTCAGTTTAGGACACTTAAAGAGTATACCAGAAGCCAATCCAATCTGTCAATCCTTTCGAAAGTTATCGTGCTAACAAACTAAAAATCTACAGAGACACAGAAAGACACATTCGCGAAAACCTGTTTTTCGGGTTTAGGGGATCTCAAAACGTGGATATTTGACAAAAACTGGAGGGGGGGGGGGGTGAATTGTACACACATCTAATACCTTCTCTGGTGAGAATGTAAAAAGACATTACAACAAGTTTTTTTGGAAAATATTTTTTTATAGAATGTGCATTTTTTGCGCAAAAAAAAATAAATAATCGCGGGAGCACTTTTTTCAACATTTGGAATTTTGATTATTAAAAAAAAATTCAATAAAAAACTTTTTTTACTCAGGGATCTAGTATTATAATAAAGATTTTATAATTATAATATTGAACTTTGTGGATATTTTAATTTGATGAAAAATATTTTGGTAAAAATTATTATCCAGTAATACTCAGTCTTTTAATTCGCGACCGCAGAAGAATTTTTGATAAAAATTCCATTTTATTACGAACTTTCTTTAATAAGGCGGAAGATTTTCCTTTCCATTTAATTCAATTTTGTCAAGAGATAATAATCATATCCAATCATGAACAACTGCCGCCGATATACATGTATCGTGTATATCGCATTCCAGAAACTGTTTTCAGCACACCAAGACACGTGTTACGTCGAACTAGATAGAAAGAATCAACTGGTAGATAAAACCGAAACGTGGAGGCGTTAACGAAAAGGGGGTGGAGAAAAAAGCAAGGTAAGAATACGATGACTCGTGACCAGGGGCGAGAAAATTAATCCCCTAGGAAGAGACAGATCGGATTAAAAGCTTTGATAATAATCGAATAGCATGAGGTATGACTAAGGGAATGAAACTTTTACGTAAATTTATTAAATCTTTTATGATTAAACTTTTTTTTCCTTTTATTAAATTTTCACTATAACTGTTTGCTTCAACTAGTTAATCGATCAAAAGTGAATAATGATCAAAACTGTTAAAACTATTAATGAAAAATTGAGTTAATTGTATTAATTCCGAAAAAACAATCAACATGAATAATCAGTCAAACGATTAATTGGTAATAGATGTATTGTGCCTGTACACTTAATATAGCAATTTTTCAAACAATTTAATTCTCATGAACGAATTATTTTAAAAAGACATAGTTTTTCGGCACAATGAATACCTATAAATTTTTCTCAAATTACACACATTTACCAAAGAAATCATACAAGCCTATGAAATTATGCGTGTATTGTAATGCACGTATAGTTACATGGACGTACTATAATAAACACAATTTCATAAACTTTTAGGATTTTTCGATAAATACAAGTAATTTTGCAGAAAAGTTATTGGAATTTCGTCTTCGTAAAAGAATTCGTAAAAGAATTGTTAAGATCCGTGAATGTTACATGCAATTTTTTTTGACATTTAAACTCAATAAAATCCCCTACAGTTTGTCTAAAAACCTTCATTATTTTGACAGGTATAATAATTTCTCTTAAACCTTTTTGAAACGTTCTAAAGTAATCGAAAGTCGAATTTTTAGACGGGGTGCTGTGAAATAGTATAACGTGCTACAAGTGCGGAAAGTAGGCTGTTTCACATGAATGTGAAGTTTGCTGTACAAGCCAGAGGCGAATCGAAGGGGAGTTGTAGGTGAATTGAGGCGAGCCGCAAACGAGAGGAAGACGAGCCGGAAACGACCCAAGCATGAGCCGGTGGCAAGTGTTGAATTCTCTGTCGTTCAGCAAGAAGAGAAGACGCTACTATTTAGTTGTTTATAACATAAAGTCACATCCTTGTATTGTAAGTTTCGAGTCAGTGATAGCCGGATAGAATCACCACTGGAAGAAATCTATATACATCGATATGTGAGTAACAGGAATGCACAGACAAATAAGTGAGAGAGTTATATAATATATAATGAGAAAGGTGTGAATCAAGCATCAAATAATATTGGTCTAACATTTCAATCATCAATATATTCCGGTGAACCTGTGAATGTATTTTTGCGACGGATAGGAAAGTTATAGCGATGAGAGCGATGGTTTAATGGTGGAGCGAAACAAGTGAATGGAGTGTGTGATTGTGACAATAACAAGACATTCCTTTGTTCTATAGAATCGTGCCATACGCTCGCAGCGCCTGACGCCATTTTTTTCTCTTTCTCTCTTTCTCTCTCCCGCGTACCTTCTTTCTTACTTCTCTAACTTTCGCTCTCTCCCGGGCCTTGAAGTTTATATGCACGGTCTATCTATCCATCTCATTTCCTCTCCTAAATTCGCTCGCACCATACGAGTATTGTATACCCCCTTTACACTTCGGCTCTCAGCCAGTGTAATGAAGAAATAAAAAGAGATAGTTACACATGCTGCCTTCATTCGACTCGTCCTAGTACGTCGAAATTCGTGCCGCTACAACACGCCGTTGGCGTTGAATGTCGCTCATAATTTTACCATAACGAACAGAAAAGTGGCAATGCTTTATTCAATCTCGATTCGACTCGCACCTAGTGCGTCGAATTTATACTTCGACTCGCACCCAGTGCGTGGAACTTATGCTTCGACTCGCACCCAGTGCATCGAACTTATGCTTCGACTCGCACCCAGTGCATCGAACTTATGCTTCAATTCGCACCTAGCGCGTCGAACTTATGCTTCGAATCGCACCCAGTGCATCGAACTTATGCTTCGACTCGCACTCAGTGCGTCGAACTCATGCTTCGACTCGCACCCAGTGCGTCGTAAACCTCACACCACGTGAACTGGCAGAAGACAGAACATGAGTTTCGACTCGAGCAGTAACTGAGATGCCTGAGGAGAAGTGGACATACGGGCTATTTCAGAGCCGACTTGAGCTGTTAGAAGGTCATTGGGCCGACTTCATGTCAAAGCATGTCGAGCTTTTGATGATCGATTATTTGCAGGATGATCCTTACTTTTTGAATAACCAATATAGAGGAGTCACGTTAGACGTTACAAATGAAAAATCTTTCAACCCGGGGGCTTTCCACCGATTTTAATGAAACCTTTTGCATTGCACAGCTGAATGCGTGTAATGAAAAGTTAAACAAAAATCGCTGTGCGCTAATTGTTATTTAGTTATTTAAACCAATAATTATGAATTATTGGGGTTTTCAGAGAGGAAGGCGGTAAATTATACTTTTTTTTGTGTAAAATAGGCAATCAAAGAATTGAGAAAAACATTTAAAAAAAATGTATATTCTTTCGTTAATGTAAGTGTTAAATAAATTGTTTCCCAAACTTCTGACGGACAGTCGCGCAAGCAGCGCCGCAAAGCCTATGAGTATGGAAATTATCCATCCTCTTCGAAAACATTGATGTTTTTTAGGATTTTAGATATAAGGAACAATCAGAGAAATTTCTTTGACAATTCTGAATTCCTGTACTAACACTACAAACATGTACTTTTTCTCTGCGAAGTAGTTCCACTTGTTTACGAAATAAATAAACAATGTATTTAACTTAATTTTTATCAATGATTAGAGTACTACTTTTATTCATAAAACCACACTGTTAGAAATTTCTGTAGGAATTTTCAGAGACGCGTCACTAAAGCTTTATGCAGAAACCGTTTCTAAATTTTCCTAAACTGTAACAGAAATTTCAGCAACGGTAACTGCATAACGCTTCAGTCACATGTTTCAGAAAATTCAGTTACAGTTTAGGAATTTTCAGTTACTGTAACTGAAAATTTCAACGGGTTATACAATTTTTTTTGTTCATTAATTTTAATACAAAATATGTAGTCTATATTTGTCCTGAGAATATAAATAGTAAGCAAATATGAGTGAAGTTAATACAAACGACTTCTCATGTATATTTATGTTATAATAGTGCGTATTAGTTATTTGCATACAAACTTCGCTCGTACATAGACTTACTATAATTTATATTTTTAAGACAAATA
>CAKNWT010204113.1:0-19243 GCA_932066315.1 Andricus coriarius | reverse complement strand
GTATTATATTTTTTTAAAGTTTTTATCGTTGCAAGAAAAACTATTGCAATTACTCCGTGACCTTCTAACGCAAAAATTCACGTAGAATCCGAATTCCAACCATTTAAATGTTCATCTTTCCTTTTTAATGAGTTTTTCTTGCATGATACGGAGAGGATACGATGTGGATACTATAGGGATACGCTGTAGCGTATCCGTTCTGTTCATTCGGTCCGCTAGGGATAGCCTATCAGAAATGTGTTGCTGCTGGGTAAGAATCTATAACACTAGAATTGGACTTTGTTTTATCAAGCATTTCGCTTTCTTTTCTCGAACAAACTATTCATACTATATGATAGAATTCAAAATATTGCCAACGGGCAACGAGCATAACGACTTTCGATGGTGCTACTGAAATTAATCTTCTTCTTCACCATCAGAACCTCCATCGACAATATTTTCAGATTCAAATTCGGAGTCAGACAAACTATCTACTATCGGCGAGAAAATTCGAGTCCTCTGGCTTTGACGATGACAAAGTATGTGACGAAAAAATGCTAGCTCAATGAATGACGGTTCATTTTTAAGGTAGAAATGTTCTACGTTAATGAGCCAAAATAGAATATCCTGAAAAATTTTTTGCAGCTTACAGACCTGAAAACTGTTAAAAAGTAAGGAAATTTGACAGCTTTTAAGAACAGTGAACTTTGGAGTGTAGTTTTTTATTGAAAAAATAATATGAAAAATCTGAAAAAATTCATGGTGGTACTTTAAACATTTCTCCACAAATTGCCGTTGAAAAATTTGCAGAATATTAAAAATTGTTCGTTTTTTGTACATATATATGCAACTGAACTATCTTCAGTTCTAATGAAGATAATGAAGTGATTGAAATTGGAGATAGTTAGTTGAACTATCTGTAATTATTTACAATTTGAAAGAAGTATGTGCTTCTTCTTGTCTTCGTGCAAATTGCGATAATGCAAGTCAGTTTTTTCTATTTGAAAGTAAGTGTGAAAAACCAGCGGGGTGCCTTTTTTCATGGGATCGTCCTCGTCTTTCTTTAAAATGATCCGTCATTCATTGAGCTAGCATTTTTCTTCACATACTTTTCCAACGTCCGGCAAGCATTACGCTACAGCGTAATGGTAAGGTAATGGTAAAGTAATACGAAAGTAATATGGCATTATAATTATTAAGAGAAGCAAAATAAATATGTAACCTGTTGCAATCATAATAATACGTTCAATTTTACGTTAAATGGCCATGCCGTAATTGCAAGAAGTTTCTTTTTCAGCATTAATAAATGAAAAAATAATTGGGCTCACATTGCAGTCCGCTAACGGAAGCTTCAAGCGGGCTGCCAACATGCAGGGGCTCGACTTCAATAACAGCCACTTTTTTTTTCATTTTTTAACGCTGAAAAATAAACCTGTTGCAATTACGAGATGACCATTTAAAGTAAATTTTAACATATTATTATGATTGCAACAGTTTAAATATTTATTTTGCTTCTCTTAATAATTATAATGCCATATTGCCGGTAAAAAGGCTTGAATAAAATAGAATTAAAAATTTAAGATTTCAGCGTGAAAGTAGAGATAATCCTATTATTTTTAATACCTGATTTTCCCTTCAGGCTTCAATGTTCAAGAAAGTAATAAGTGGCTCAGAAATGTAATTCCCGTCTATTCACATAGTGCTAATGACTCTCCTTCCTATTCCAAAAAGAAGGTTAGATATGAAGTGTGTTCAATTCAGTTTAATTCATTCGCGAAATGTGTACATTGAATTTTCTGAATTACCGCTTTTTGAATTCAAGTTAGGAAGCGTCTATTACAGTGAATTCAAGTTTACATTGCGGAGAGATGTTGTGACTTCAATTCAAGAAATCTGAATTGATTTGATATGAAACGTATTATCCTCAATTCCAAATGGTATAACTGAATTGAATGAAATAGGATTTGTGATACCGAAATACCAAAAAGAATTTATCTATTCTGAAAACATTAATTAACTTTAATAATTAATTAAATAATTATTTATTAATTTCTTCTAATTAGTTAATTAATCAATTATTTTTTGAATTTTACTTGTCCTTTTACTGCTTTTAGTATTAGATAGGGAAAAAATAATATATCTCAAACTGTATTGAAACGTATAGCAGTTGCTTCTTTCTAATTACTGTTTCTGGTTTAAGAGAACGAAGGGAAAATCAAGTATTAAAATGAATTGAAATTTTCAATCCTATTCTATTCAAGCCTTCTTACCGGGTTACTTTCGCATTACTTTACCATTACTTTACCATTAAACTATAGCGCAATGCTTGCGTTCGGCCGGCCCGCCAGGGAAAGTTTTCCCTTGGGGGTTTTCGTTCTTTTTATCCTCGTCGGCATTCTTGGTTTCGTCCTCAGTTGACGGAATTCCTTCGCCTGTAGTCGAATTTTTTTTAAAGATAAGCGAAATCTTTCTTTCGCCGATCGAAATAGTACATTATGCAACAAGGGGCAAAAGTAGAAGATTTTACCCGCGGGTGAGTTTACTGCCCGATCGAGAATATTGTTTCAGAGGGAGCGTTTACTGCCCGAGCGAAGCGAGGGCAGTAAGCACCCGAGGTAAAAATATTGTCGTAAGGGCAGTATAATCACCCTAGGGAAAAATATACTTTTGCCTGGTGTTGCATATAGTATTTTATTCCACTCTCGACTGAAAGTCTACTTTTTGGTGCTGAAAAGCGGGGTCGAAACAACTTTGCATTCTAAGGAGATTTTTTGAAAATTAAAAATTTTTTTGAAATTTTGAGTTTTTCGAATTTTTTGAAATTTTTGAACATTTAAAATTTTTTGAGATTTTTGAACATTTTGAATTTTTTGAAAATTCTAAATTTTACTTTTTCTCCGCTAATTTTACTTTTGCCCCTCTGATTTTACTTTTGCCTTTCATCTCTTCTTTGCACGCGTTCATGTTTCGTGGTCCTGCGAAGTAGGGACAATCATTTGCAGGCTCTGAAATAAAACAAAATATTAGTATTTACAAGCAAATTATTTGAAACAACCTGAATGGAAATAATTTAGTTAAAAATAAAAACGTTTAATAGAAAATTTTGGAGATTCTTGTGTCTCCGAATTTGGCACTGTTATTGCTGTTGGCGGTCGTGGGTGTGGTGAGCCCATTTACTTACAAATCCACCTAAAAAACACTATCCGAATCGGGTAGTGTCACGCTTACCCCTAGAGGCTCGCCGAAAGGGAAATAGCTTAATGATATACATACATTGCTCCCAAGCCACGTGAAATGGGAAATTAACTTGTCCGTCATTGTTAACTTTAGAGCCAGACAAAAAAATTCCCTCATTTTCGCTGCACCTCGACCTTTCAAGTATTGATACTGAAACAAAAATCCTTTATTAGTCGACTACAATAATATAATTATGTAAAATTCTAATGTGCAAAAAATTCTAGATTCAGCAGATCCAAAACTGTTATTCCTTTCTTCGACCGTTATAATTCAGTTAGTTAGATTAAGGGCGGGCGAGGAGCCCATTTAGAGCTCCTCTGGCGTTCAAGCTGTAAAGCCTATTGTGCCACACTCTTACTTATTCGCTCTAAACAGTTGACCCCAGACCTCTTGACGAAGCCTAGTATGTCGACTACTGATCGCGTTGTAATTTCCTCTGGTCCCATAAAATGTGCCCCGAGGGTCTATTGCCTGAGCTCAGCTAATGCCGGGCACTGGCATAGGACATGCAGGGATGTTTCATCATCCCTGCAGCATCTCCTGCACTCTGTCGTGGGGTTATATCCCATTTTGTGCATATGATAGTGGTTGCGGGCTGCAACCGATAACAGGCGAAATGCCCCGAGGGGTCCCGAAGCCCCGGGCACCACGCCCCGATTCACCTTTTTCGCGCCCATTCATTCAGTCTGGACTAGCTCTCGTCCTAATCGGGTAGTTTCCACGTCTCGCAAGTGCCAGTGCTCTCCACCGCCGTTGCGCTCTCTCTCATCACGTCACACCACATCGTCACGCCAAGCCGTCACGCCAAAGCACCGTCTTCTCGCCTTCACCGGGCTGCATCTCAATCTTCGATCTTCTTTGATCACTTCTTCACGTCTCGACACCTCCGTCGTGGGTATCGATAGCAGGGATGTAAGTCTACAATAAACCTCTTAAATATTTACGGACTTGTTTAATTGTGTCTAAACCCCAACTCGACAATCCAACTCCTACTTTCTCTCCTCGGTTTTACCCCGTAACACCTGGCGCCCAACTAAAAACCCCATCTCTTTTCCTTATCAAGTCCCAACCTGTCGAGAATAAAAAACGCAATTTAAACTCAAAGTTAAACTCCACTCTTGACTCCTACCATCACGAAAACTCACTTTTTTGCAAGCTTTTGAATCCAATCGCCTTTGATGCCTGTTGCCTACATTTTCACATTGTATCATTTATACGGTGTGCTGTTTTTCGATTTGAAATTGCCAATAATCGAGTTCCATCGCCTTTTCAAATTATTTACAGGTGCTATGAATTTAGAATCGGAATAGTTTCTGAAGTGCAACATAACCATATGCCTTTTCTTTCCGTTGTTTATACATTTGCAATGATCTATGTTATTTACCTGATATTTTGTATATGATATTTATGTGTGATTTATCTGTACCTGTGATAATTGTGTTTTTAGGCGTTTTAATTTCGCATTTTCCTCGAAGTACATGTGCCCACAGTTGTGTATTTTTGGGTTGATTGCCTTTATTAACGGTGATTCAGTATCGAACAATTATATGCACCTGGAGACCATGCATTTTTCCCAGAAAGGTTTTATTAATTACTCGCTTAGCAGGGTCCTAGGGTTAAATAAATTACGTGAAGGAAACCATATGTGAGAAACGGATTAACAGACCTTTCGTTTTTGATAAAGTTTTTGAGGGATTGGGACAGAAACGAATTTTAAAACAAGGCGAGGAATAATAAAATGAAACAATTCGTAACTACATTGAATGTTTCAGTCGCCCGACTCGGCGAGAAATTCAAGCGCGGTAGGTAACAAGCGATTACGCGCAACCCGTACCCTCACGACTCGCGGCAAGTTCACGCGACGTACTTTATAAACAACCCTGTAAAAAGGAGAGCATTGAAATGGATTATATGGCATTGAAAAAATTGTACACTTTAATGCCTATAAATCTAAACAAATTCCGTTTTTGTCCGAATGCGCTTTTTGGCATTCGACTGTTTTTGTTCGAATCGTTTTGAATCAAACAAAAAAATGATGGTATTAAAGTGGCTTCTTTGTGATGCCATTGATTTAATGCCATTGAATGCAGTTAAATGACCGTATCAGTTGAATGCCATGCAATGCCTTCAGTGATCGGAGGCATAGAATGGAACCAATGCCGTTCAATTACCAAATAGGTCGAATGCCATTTAATGCTTTTTTCGACTGGATATATCGAATACAATTAATGCATTCGAATGCCGTTGAATGACCACTCGGACAAAAACGGAATTTGTTTAGATTTATAGGCATTAGAGTGTACAATTTTTTCAATGCCATATAATCCATTTCAATGCTCTCCTTTTTACAGGGAAAGCATCGGAGAGCAAAAATAAGCTCAATCTGGAATCCTGCAATAATCAAAACAGTATCTAACTAAACTATCTAATTTTAAACCAAAATAAAGTCCGAATGGACGACACAAGACTCTTATAAAATTTCCAGCTACGAATTAGAGAAAATAAAATATACAGAGTGTCCAATTAAGAGAACTCCGACTAGATTGATATTTTAAATGAAACTCAGGTCGGGTAAAATTAAAAATAAAATTCCCAACAAAAGGACAACGGTTAATGACCACGATAACTTGGATTTAGAAGGTGCCGCTGCACTTTTAATACAAAATAAGGATTTAAATAATGTCGCGACGAAACCAGCAATTAGAAAAATGGTTTCGATCACACCCCAAAATTTGGGAGCAATCCCAAAAACAATTAACAGATCAAAAGGTCGCGGTAGAGGGTTCGCGCGAAAAAAATAGATTCACTCGGTATGAACAATAGGACAAACCAAGACAGATCAATTCAAAGTACTCAACCTAACAGAACCTTTGACCCCATCGACGATACACTCTTTTGGGATCATGAAGATCTACCAAACCTTGACGGAACATACCCCAGAAACAAAACAAAGCCAGAAATAAACAAAGAAACATTTCAATGTGGTTCATTCCTTGAAAATAATACACGGTTTATCTTAGAAACCTATGAACTTCTAGAAAGCGTAGAGTTTAACGAATTTATGAATCAACAAAAGGAAAGATTCTTTAAGGAAAGGGGAAAAAGGGCAAACAATTTAGAGATAAGACTAGATCCGCCGGCAAATAGCTCATTTGACTATAGAAAAAAAAATCAAACCAAATGTCGGGAAAAATAGAAATAAATCTCATAACAGATGTTCGGTCCAATTTGATTTTAAAAAAAGTTGCAGGAACATAACCAGAATAATATTAAATATCGTAGTAGATTAAGACATAATAATTTAAAATTAAATAAGTCTGATGACAGTGAACCTTTAGAAGACAAACAAATCAAACCAAAACAGAACACGTAGACTCTGGACAACAAATAAAAGGTCAAACAGACGTTCACGAATACATGTTAACAACTCAGACTCAGATTACGAATTCGATAATCAGACAAATAACCAAACAATCCAAGCAACTTATTTTCCTTTTGGCATAATACAAACGCCGTTCCAAATTATGAGCAACTGGCCAATGAAATTTCGAAATAATAAAGTAGATAGTCCTGCGTATTTCTTGGAGGAATTGAAAAAATTCAAAAGGGGTTATAAAATAAACGACCGTCACATTTTAAAAAATGTAGACGCGCAAGACATCAATTTGTATTTAACGGAAATTAGAAAACTTTATACTAAACTCTACCCTAGAAAAAATTTGGAATGGGAATTACGTAGAACATATGAAAACCTCATAATAGAATATAAAATGTACATAAAAAGAAATGATTTTGAAACTTTTGAACAAGTAGAGGACTTAGGAAAAGAATGGGAAACTGAGTTAGCCAAGTCAAAAATTCGAGGACAATTTTTGCAAATTACCGAACCTAAAATAGAGGACAGAATAGAACAAGAACGCAATAATAGTAGTGGGGATAAAAATAATCCAGAAAATAATAAAGATGATAAAACGGGAAATAATAATGGTCAAAATAACATCAAAAGCGGATATAAAATCCAAAATTACCAGGGTAGAAAACAATACAAAAATCGATTACCATTTTCACCATTTGGATCTCCATTCCAACCTTTTCCTAATCAATATCAACAACATTTCAGACCTAACTTCAGATCTGCATTCCCACCTGGTTTCCAATCAAATTTTCAACCTAGATTCTAACCAAATTATCAGCCTAGATTCACAAACAATAGACCAATATATCCATTCAACCCGTAAAATCAAATGTTACCAATGTTTAATAAAATTTCATTGGGGCAAAATCAAAGTCAAAGTAATCCGATGATCGAATTCCCCATAGAAAATGCGGAAAACAATTCAGGAAACAATAACAAACAAGATTCCCGAAAATCAAATTACGAAAATAAGAATCAAAAACAGGGAAACAATAATAACAAAGACTCTCAAGAAAAAACAAGCTCTACTCAGACAAAAAACAGGACAAAAAAAAATCGCGACCGAAAACACAAATAATTCCAATTGCTATCATTGTGGTTTAACCGGTCATTTTAAAAGAGAATGCCCATATTATCCGTATGACGAGGGAAACTGGAGGGGCGGGTATTAGGAACAAAAATAATCCAACCTATTACCGAAACGCCTGAATTCCTAAACTCTGATAAAGATGAAACAACGAAGAAACGTTTTCATTTAATGATAAAATTCGAAAACAAACTATTTCGAATTCTGGTTGATACAGGTGCCACACATTCGTACGTGGGCAAGGAATTATTGGAAAAAATAGAAAATTCCAACTTTTCAATTTTAAAACCAGTTTTGCGCAAATTAACTGTCGCTAACGGAGAAACCATCGACATAATCGGGTAAGCAGTAATCCTGATCTTGATAGGAAAGAAAGTTAATTATGTTATGTTTAGGTTAGTCCCAAAATTAAAATCCGTGGCTACCAGGGAGTCTACCCATCCACTATCCCATGGAAGAAAACCCCCAGTCGCTACCCCTCCCAAAAACGGCAAATAAAACTAAAAATAAACCTGAAATAACAATAAAAGAGAATAAGGAAAGTAAAAAGACAAACAATAAGGATAAAATGTTAAGGGAAAAGGAGGACAATTATAAAGATAGGAAACCGAAATTTGGAGGTAGTATTAACCTCAAAAGTACAAGGGAGCTTAATAAAAATAACCCAACTGTAAAAGATAGGGAAATCCCCCTAGTACCTCTCAATCGTAACCAATCCCCAAAAATCAAAAACGCCCAAATCCCCGTAAAAAATCCTACAAACGAAATCCCAAGCTTAATAAGCATCCCCACGAGCAACAAATACCAACCCCTAGAGAGCATTCCAACCCACGACACTAGCGACGACGTAAGCACAAAAGACTCACTGAAAATAGGCAAACCTAGAATTAGGAGAAAAATAGTAAAAATAAGACAGGAAAGATTTTCTATAATAGTAAATACGAAGATAGTTATAAGAACCAACAGAGTAACCATTGGAAAAATAAACAAGTTACTAATAAAAAAAAATTAGAAAAGGAATCTCAAAAAGAAAATGAGATATCAGAAATTGATAACAGAAATCAATGGGTAAATATTAAAAATAAAGCGATCAAATTATATAATATTACGGATAGCTTAGGAAAAATGGACAAACGAAACAATTGTTCGCCAGAAATTTGAGAAGGCATTGTTGAGCTTAACGAAAGCCAACAATCCCATCTAGAAAAACTTCTAGAAAACGAAATAAAAATACATGAGGAAAAAGAACACAGAGCAACCCATTTAACGAAACATAAAATTGATGTGCAGGACCACGACCCCATAAAACAGCGATATTACCACGTGAGCCCTAAAATCGAAGAAAAAATTTACCAAACAGTTGATAAATCACTAGAACAGGATATAATAGAACCCTCTTGTTCTGATTGGTCGAACCTTATAGTGATGATAGAAAACCCGGGGAAAGATTATAGATTTTGCCTAGACTTTAGAAAGGTCAATAATGTTACAAAAAAGGACCTCTACCCAATCCTACTCATGACAGAAATATTAGGCACCTTAAGACGAGCAAAATTCATTTCGAAAATTGACTTAAAATTAGCATATTTACAAATACCATTAGATGAAAACTCAAAACCAATAACAGCACTCACAGTCCCGGGAAAAGGCATGTATCAATTTAAAAGGATGCAATTTGATTTAACCAATGCTTCAGCCACTTTCCAGAGACTTATGGACAAAATTATTACTCCACATTATAACCAAACGTTTTTTGTTATTTGGATGATATTGTTATGGTGACTCAAAATTTTGACGACCATTTAAAATATGTAAACATTGTTTTAGATAAAATAAATAACGCAAATCTAACAACTAGCCCGGAAAAATGTGAGTTCGGCTGCTCAGAAATTAAATATTTAGGTTTTAAAGTTAACGATAAAGGACTCCAAATAGAGGATGAAAAATACAACGAATTCTAGAATTCCCCAAACCTAAAAATATTAAACAATTACGATGCATAATAGGGATGGTAAGTTGGTACAGAAAATTCATCCCACACTTTGTCTAGACAATAGAACCGATGAACAGATTACTTAAAAAAGACAACCCATGGGATTGGGGGTTCGAACAAGATGAAGCTTTCCAGAAAATTAAAGACCTACTGACATCAGCACCAATTTTGACATCTCCAGATTTTACACAACCTTTTATACTCGAAACCGACGCGAGTAATACGGGGTTGGGAGCTGTACTCACTCAAACTATCAACGGCGTAAATTACGCAATCACTTACGCGAGTAGAAGCCTAAACGGTGCGGAATCGCGTTACTCGGCATTTGAAAAAGAATGCTTAGCGGTTGTTTGGGCCATAAGAAAATTCAGGCCATATTTGAAAGGCTATAGTTTTAAAGTAATTACGGACCACTCAGCGTCAAAGTGGCTCCACAACCTAAAAAACCCAACTGGCTGATTAGCCAGATGGGCATTTGAACTTCTCGAATATGACTATGAAGTCATATATCGAAAAGGACGTTAACGACAGAACAGACGACTGGTACTCTGCCAAATTCAGACAAGTTACAAAAAGACCCGAAGAACATGGAAAATGGCGAATCGGAGATTCGCAACTCTACTTTTACAGAACTGACCCGCTTAAATCTACTATCTTACCAGACTCGAACCCTTGGAAATTAGTGGTACCTACAAAAACTTAGAGCTCAAGTTTTACGGGAAAATCACGACGAAACCCAGGTAGGACATTTAGGCTCAGAGAAAACTTACGCGAAAATTTCCGAACATTACTTCTGGTCAGGGGTATATTCGGACGTAATCAATTACGTAAAAGGCTGCCAGATGTGTCAAAGAGTATAGCCAAGTAATCAAATTAAGATAGGATTAATGGGAAAAAGGGTATTAGAAGAACCATGGACCATGGTATCAGCCGATATCATGGGCCCGTTACCAAGTTCGAAAAAGAAAAAAAATCAATAGATTTTATTTTTCGTAGACCTATTCACAAAATGGGTCGAGATAATCCCAATTAAAAAAGCTAACGGGATCACAATAGAATCAGAATTCCACAAACGTGTCATTTCACGTTGGGGAACACCGAGGATTCTCCACACCGATCATGGCACGGGATTGATCAACAAAACGTTAAGAGATCTAACCAAAAAATTCGGTATCAGGCATACCAAAACACCAAAATATTACCCCCAAGCCAACCCAACCGAGCGTTATAATAGGACAATTAAGCAAATTATTAAAACCGATCTATATAACGATCATTCCACCTGGGACGAACATATAGATGATTTGCAGTTCGCAATAAACACTAGCGAAAATTCGCCTACCCAATTCACTCCAGCATTCCTAAATTTAGGTGTGACCAGGGACCCATATGAGAGCCACATTGCTTCTTTCTTCAAGTTGGTTTAATGCCTTTTTGCATTCCCAAACCAGTTCTGATGTTATGTCTGGTTTCCCTTTTGCAGTTAGCGTCGCTTGGCTGCCGGAACAGATAATAATCTGTCTGCCTGCAGCGTTTCCTTCTATTAGTGTTTCAGCACAGCAAAGGACGGCCAGGACCTCCGCCTGAAAGACAGAAAGACAGACCCCTAAATGCTAGCGTTTGTAATCTTCGCAGCCTGTCCCACATTGTTATGACTTCTGCCCGTTGCTATCAGACCACGGCCGCATGTAGGGTCCTGGGTTTTAGGACAGCAGAGTAGACACATGCAAGCATTTTAGGCCCTAGACCCCACGTCAACCCAAAGGCTCTTCTGCACATCCAAAAAGTCACGACAAACTTCCTGCATTGGGACTCCAGGTGCTTTGCCCAGTTCAGCTTGCTATCTAGGATTACTCCCAGATATCCAACCGAATCTGAAAACGCCAGCTTCCCATCGCAAATTACAGGAGCGTCAACTTTTGGAATTTTATAGTTTTTCGTGAAAATGACCAGGTTGGTCTTTTCAGGATTTACCGAGAGCCCTGAGCTATCGCACCAGATTTTTACAATGCGCAGCGCTGACCTCATAAGACCCATCAGCGTTTCGAGATGAGCCCCCTGAGTAGGATTACAAAGTCATCCGCATATCCCTGAGTAAAATACCCCTCTTTATTTAGCCTTCGAAGGAGGCCGTCCACAACAATGCACCACAGGAGGGCTGACAGGACCCCCCCTGTGGGCACCCCCGCGGAGCTATTCCACTTACTAGGCCCTCACCCCATCTGTTTTCGAGTCTTTTCCGACGTGGCATGCTTCCTATCCAGCGTACAAGCTGGTCCGGCACGCCACATCTTAGAGCCTCTCTACAGATGACTTCTGGAGGAGTATTGCTGAACGCACCCTCTATATCCAAAACAGCGCCCACAGCATACCCCTTTTGTTCCAACTGCTACTCCAATTTTGACACGACAGCATGAAGCGCAGTCTCTACCAAGCAGCCTGCCTGAAAAGCATGCTGCCCTCTATACAGCGGGGAGGCCAAGAGCACCTCATCCCTAATGAATCTCTCGACCAGCCTCTCCAACGTCTTTAGGATAAAAGACGTTAGGCTGATTGGTCGGAAATCTTTTGCAGCAGTGTAACCTTTCCTCCCAGGTTTGGGTATGAAGGCCACTCTGCCATCCTTCCATGCCGACGGCACGTGTTTAAGGGCTATACTTGCCCTAAATAATTTCATCAGAGGAGGGACGACCAAATCCATGCCTTTTTGTCAAAGCGCTGGATAAATGCCATCCGCCCCTGGTGATTTAAAAGGACAGAAGGACCCTACGACCCATTCCACCTTCTTGTAATCAGTGACCTTAGAGGCGAAATTCCAGTCGGCTCACCAGCTCTTGGCCCTAGCCTTCCTCCTCTTGGTCGGTTCGGATTCGTTGAAAACCCGGGAAGTGAACTTCCATCAGGTGATTCAGCGTTGCTTCTTCGTCTTCGGCAAACTCACCATTATCGAGCCTTATGAGCCCAAAGCGAACTTCCGGATTTTTCGCCAGGATCTTGTGCAGCTTCGCTGTTTCCGGAATGTTTTTCGATTCCTCGCAGAAGCCCCTCCAATCTTCCCGCTCATACTTTCTTATATTTTTATTGTATTCAGCCTGAGCCGTCTTATAGATGTCCCAGTCCGAAGGCTATTTAGTTCTATTTTCCCTATTGCACAACATTCTTGTCTTTTTACGGAGTGGTTCCAGGTGTGTATTCCACCATTCTGCTCCCTTCCTAGACCTAATAGTGCTTGTAGGGCAATTGTTCTCATATGATGTAGTCAGAGCCCTTCACAGAAAATCTGTGGCGTGCTCTAACTCATCAATGGCACCATAGCTTGTAGCAAATTCCGCAAGCCTCTCTTTGAGTTCCTCTTTATACCACCGGTTTTCCTAGGGTTAATCGAAACATGATATATTTGTGGTCCGAGAGAGACTCCTCATCGGAGAATCTCCAGTCCACTACCCTACTCCTTAATGCACCCGAACATAGAGTCACATCGAGAACCTCACTCATGTTTTTAGTCTGGAATGTGGGCGTATCACCCCGATTCAGAATCTCCAGCTCTGTGCCTGCTATATATTCAATTAAATCCCTCTGATAATCGTAAAATGCGAGCTCATAGATGTATAATTTTCATTATTCACCTCTGACGTCACTATTCAGTCCCTAGGAAGTAAAAAGTTGAGCTTTAGCCCCACTTCATAGGCGTCGAAAACGGCTGAAATCATGCATGTGTCATTAAAATTATTTTTTCATGATGAAGAAATCCGACTCATAAAGCTCGCAGCATGTATCTATGTACCGTGATGACGAAATAAGACTCATAACGCTAGCAGCTAAGTGACCATCACTCAATGCTGGCGATATGGACGCGTTCTTGCACGCATTGCATGAGAATCACACCATGCGTGTGACATGCGTCGCAAGAATTGGTATCTGGGCCCTTGTGATTTAGATGAAAGTAAAAATAGCAATATTGAATTTTGTGGTGCATTTTATATAATTTAGACCCATCAGGATATAATGGGAAAGGAGTTAATGGGTTATGATAATGAAACTCATGGAAATCAGTATCATGAACAGGAGTGTGAAGATGATCATAAAATTTATGACTTGCTTGGAAATATTTTTATAATAAATGAATCTACCAACTAGTTTTTATGAAAATAACCCCCCTTCTACTTATGTAAAATATGTATTTGTCACGTACGAACTAATCAAAATTAATTTTAAAGTGCTGCCCAAACTTCCGTAGATTAACGAAAGGCAAATAAAAATGTATGATGTCGAAATTGTACTTGGGGGGAGGCTTCCCCGAAACTGAAGGAAGGGCGAGAGACTCGTCTTTCCTGTATTTATTATTTTTTTGTGGGTTGGTACCCTTACTCTCAGACTGAAAGTTGTTGTCCCGAATATTAAAATGGGGAGATCAGAAGAAGGATTCGGAAGTGCGTTTAACTCAAAATAAATTTCGTACTTCACTATTTAAAAATAATATTCAAATTTATTTTGCACACAAACAAAGAAAATTATGCACTGTGAGAAGAACACTAATCAGCAGGGGCATGTTCTACAATGGGTAGCTCGTGTCAACAGGTAATAGAAAAGAAATAGTACAAAAGACAATTAGTAACGATACAGCTCACCAATGTGTGTCGTCCTCCTTTTATCCTAGGCTTATTACTACCGCTCGTCGGACATTCAAATTTGACGAACCAAAAGGAACGAAGGCGGTTTTGGTTCTTCTTTAATTGTCTGATTGTCGACAGGGCGGGCGAAAACCTTTCATTTCGATTTCGTGGATTTATAATCCACTCTAGTCTGTTAGGTCGTTCGCGAGAGCCACAGAACACGCAAGCACCTGTCACTTCTCTGAATCCACTTTTATGAGGAGTACAAAATATTTATATTCCTCATAAAAGAGAATTGCAGTCTTCCGTGAAAATTACTCTTTCTCGTTTTGAGATTCGAGACAGGGTAAAATTTTCTAGGCTGAACTAATTTTGTTTTAAGCAGGCCGGATAGAACACGAAAAACAACGTCACTCCCGTTACCGGTCCGGGAAAAGTATAGTCCGGCTAAACCGGGAAGGGACGCGATGACTTACGAATTGAGAATTTGCACTTCAAAGTTCCGGCGAAATTCTATCACGACGTACGGACGGGCGAAAACTAGAGTTGATCTGTGTCACGTCAGATTACTCAGTAGACTGCAATATGGTTTCTCGTCCGATGCACCTCGACAGTTCGTAGTTTGGTAGGGATTTTTGCAGAGATGCGGAATTTTTGTTCGGAAGGAAGGGATATGTCGCATGATTTCCAGCTTTTATTTCTAGGTGTGCAAAGTTTGTATTGCCAAACGCCTTCGCTTGGATCTTTGCACCTGTGAGACAGGAACCTCGTCAGCACTTTACGGAAGTAAGGTGGTTCGAAGTCTTTTATACTTCCAAAAAGAAATTTTCTTTTAATTTTCAATTCGCATCAGAATCGATGCAGGTTGGAATTTTCAACGTTAAGTATTTATTAATTCCAACCACTTTTCAATTCATAGAGAAGCGAGCATTTTGGCATTACGTTTTTCGCTGAGTAGACACGTGGTGTTGTTTTGGTATCACCACGTGCTCGTGCTGTCAGATTATGGTGGGTAGCATGTAGGGTGAGGAGCGAGAGAGACTTATGGGAGGATAGCGTGGAAAGAGGAAGAAAAGAGAAGATAGTCGAGGTGCATTGAACTACTATAGTCATGATGTATAGTCCGGGTAAACACAAGAAGGAGACGCGCTTATGGCAAGAATGTAGGGAGGAAGGAAGGAGGCAAGACCTTGTGTGAAGCCTACAGGCTTGCAGTCGTCGCGGCATCGTAGCTACATGCAAGGAATGGGTGCCTCGCGTGTGTGTGACTCTCCAGCATAACGAGTGCAACCACACACTTGTTCCTTTTGGACCCTTACAATGTTCTTCATCTAGGTTTTTAGATATCGATCCCTTTGAATTAATCTACCCTTCCCTTATTTCTATTTACTATAATGTTTCGTGGCCATTTTTATTTCTGGTCTAGGCCCAGGTTCGCACCATTCATTCAACACATGCACACATCCTCATTCCACAATCCACCCTCACATCATTGAGCGGGTTGGGAGAGGATACCTAATTTTTAAGTACCTGTAAGGAAAAGCATATTTTCAACAGAGAATAAATTTAATTATTGATTAAAATTATTCTCTTAAGTCATTGCTCTCCTCAGTCGCAAGTTGGCTCGTTGTCACTGCCCGGGAGCTTGGAATGCTGCGTAAGCATTCTGACAGTAAGCTCTCAGGTCACGAGAGAGCAGAGAGTCCATGTGGCTTGAAATAATAGAAGAAAATTTTAAATTAGCAAAGGAAAAATCAAAACAATATTACGACCAAAAATCAAATATTCAACATTTTAAGGAAGGATTGCAATGCAGAAATTAGAATAGGACCTAATAAAACTAAAATAGTTCATTTAAATAGATTAGAATTAGCTGCAATACCAATCGACTACTAAAATTTGAAATTAAATGAATTTATTTTATATAACGTTTCATTGCATAAATACATGAATTAATAACCTTAAGTTATTAATAATTAAAGGAAAGGCTATAATAGTACTTATTAAATTTTACTTCATAGAGAAATAAAATATTATGCACTTAATATTATGCAGTTAATATTATGCAGTTAGTATTATATACCGTCTTCAGTCATTTCTAAATTCTAAAAGATTAAGTATAAATAACTTTAAATTAATCTTAAGGAATTAATTAAAATTCAACTTTCGCGCTAAAATTCATTTTCTCTGATTATAATTAATATTCCAAGATTAAAGAATAATAATTTTCCTTGCACCAAATATAAATATCTGTATATACTTTCGGGAGATGATAAGAGTCTGAGAAACATTACGTCATATATATGTTGTATACGAATACCTAGAGCTCGATTAAAATAATAAATCTAAAAGGTTTAGAATACGTAATCCAATTTATATCTGACGCCTAAAATACTTTACATAAATATATATACATATACAGGGTGTCTTTTTTAACTTGAGACATCCAAATATCTTAAAATCATACGAATCCTATGAAAAAAATATCGGTAATGAAAACTTGTTATTTTGGAGGGGGAGAAGCGACTTTGAACAAAATTTACCCCACCCCACTCCCGAGGAGACATGGGGGGTGGTTTTTTTTTATTTCTTTTATCGCGAAATGAAAAAAAATTTTCGAAGAAAACTTATGTATTTCATTAAGGAGAATCTGAATCTGTGATAAAAAATTGGGGTTCCCATTTGAAATGACTAAGTTACCCCCCTCCCTGCCTCCTGAGGGGGTGGCGCGGGGTAAATTTGTTCACAGTCGCTTTTCCCCTCGAAAATAAAAAGTTTTTATTACGGATATTTTTTCATAGGATTCGTATTTCTTGAGATATTTCGATGCCTCAAGTTAAATTTCCCCTTGAAATAGAACAGAAGGGCCTACGACAAAGCCACCGAACGCGTCCTCGGGTGGCGGATAGAGGGTCCGTGTACCAAGGGTTTCTGCTGAATATGGTTACAATAATTAATAAGCAGTCGCGGACATTTGTCCAGGGATGGTCCCGAAGGAATAAACCCTAAGCGGAGGCGTAACAACAGTGCCGAAAGCTGAATGGCACGTGGGTGAGGTGCCTTAAACGGTGACTCTGAGATACCGGACGACCTCTCAGAGTATGCACCTTTATCCTTGCATGCGGGGCTTTATAAGGATGTACGAACCCTTTCCCTAGCTGCTGGTGGGAACAACAATGACACCACAAAAACACCAAAAAGTTGTAAATGCGGTTCAAAACGATCGAACGCGCAGAGCACCCGACAATGGGTCGGCGAACAGTGCCGATAATCCTAGAGATCGGAATGCTGAAAATAAATCAGATGGAAACACGACGACGAACCGGCAAAACGCCCACATTGAGTGGACGAGCCAACTCAAGGAAGACTTGCTAGACTGCTACGATGCCAGCATTATCCCTGTTGACCGAGGCGTTATGGCGAGTATGAATACTCTGTGGCGCCGAAAAAACCCAGAGCTTCAGCACGTTTCAATTCAATCGTTGCGAAATGAACGTGCCTACCTCTGGAAAAATGGATATGTACGCCGAGCGCTTCCCCAACCGCTGCTTGATCAAGCTGCAGCCGAAGATGAGGAACCGACATTAAGACCACCGGCGGAGAGCAGGCACCATCTGAGAGACGATCACGATTTCAGGACAAGAAGGAATATGAACATGCAAGGCTCCTCCTAAACCCCAAGTTTATGGTGCTGCGAGAGCTTTGGCTGATTCAAATCGAAGGCTCATACCAACGATGGATCAAAAGACCAAAAGACGCTTACATCAACTCAACAAGAAGATTGGATGGGCAAGACAGAATGCGTCCCGTGTTCAATGTGTAATGGACTACATTACATCTGGTAGACCGTTCACGAAAAGGGTTCGAAAGTTCGCCCAAGAACTGAGGATCTTGAATCACACCCTAAACAAGTCAAAGCTGCTGACAATCGAGCAGCATATTGTTGACAAAATACAGCTGTTATCTGACGCAAGGAGGAGAATACAGAACAGGGAGAGATGGATCAGGAAGAATCAAAAGTTTCTCGCTGACCCATCTCGCCTGTTCATTGATCACCCTGTTTCTGTCAAAAATCCACCCAAGCCCAACGAGGTAGAGACTTTTTGGAGAGAGGTATACAAGATCCCGAAAACACTAAAGTTGAAAGAAGATATTGACATTATCATCCGCTTCCAGGAATTTTGCGACAACTCCATAAAATCTGAGGATGAATGTCCATCACTCACTGCCGAAGAGGTGAAAAAAGCACTTAGAGGAACGAAGAATTTTTCCGGTGCTAGACCAGATTGTATCAAGAATTTCTGGTACAAGAAGTTTACTTCTACGCACGAACATTTGGCCCGCATATTCACTTCATATTTAAAGTCAGGGACGCCCATTCCGCAGTGGCTGGTGTTAGGACGCAATAACTTGTTTGAACACACTGTATAAAATCTGTACAGCTGCCCTAAACAACAGGGTTGTTCGGCGAATTGAGCCTGTGTGGCGTGAGATATACAAACAACGTGGCTCAAAAAAAGGTGTAGCAGGCTGTCGAGAGAACTTGCTAATTGACAGGTGTGTCTGCAAGGAAGCTGCAGCCCATCAGCGTGCCTTATCAATGGACTATATTTACTATCTCATCTGGAAATTATCGTGTGACAACAAACAACTTCACCTTCCAGAATGGCGTCTTTCAGGGCGATACCATGAGCCCTTTGCTTTTTTGTATCACACTTCTGCCTCTATCTCTCGCACTACGAAATTCTTCTGGATACCTCTGTGGCGACACTAACCATCGCGAGCATGAGGTCACTCATGTATTTTATATGGATGACCTGAAGCTCCCCTGGCGGACCGGCCGAACGCAAAGATTACTCTACAGCGTAATGGTAAAGTAATGGTAAAGTAATGTTAAAGTAATATGGCATTATAATTAT
>CAKNWT010204104.1:0-10474 GCA_932066315.1 Andricus coriarius | reverse complement strand
ATTAAAATGAACCTAAAGACTTGATTCAAGTATGCACAATTAATTGATTCAAATGCGTCCGAATCAATTCATAGAATATCGAACTCGCGGAACCAAATCAATATTTCTTTGAGGACCTAATCCGATTTCAACGAATCTAGACCTTTTTAATCAAGGAAATCATTTTCTCAAATATAAGAAATATTGATTTGAATCAAGAAAATATAGCCAAAGAATGTATTTCTTTAGATCAGCCAAAAAATGTGTCTAGCTCAAATAATAATTACTACGGTTAAAGAATATTTTCTTGAGGCTAAGAAATATGATTCAAGTAAATGCATTTCTTTGGATAAAAAATTTGTTCTTTCAATGTACGTTCTTGTATTGTTTGGGATTCGAGATTCAACCATAGCACCTGTAAGGAGTAATATTAATTCCAAGTTATTGCAATTGTTTATAATATTTGAATTTTTAAAAGTTTTAGGTTAGTTAAATGCAAAGTAATGCATATGCTATTTGAATACCTCCATTCGTTCGTGAATTATGTATCTTCTTTCCATTATATACGTAAAACAGTAATAGATAGATAATAATAGATTCAAATATTTCGAAAATACAACATATAACTTAGTGTGAACTTTCGCAAAGTAAATCTGAGTCGACTGATTTTAATTCGTCCTCCATTCAAATTACTAGATCCTTATGAAACAGGAGGACGTCCGGTGTAACTAAAAAATATAAGGCAAAATCAGTTAACTATAATTTTGCACATATTATTGATTTTATTATTTATATTTGATGAATTTCAAGTTTCAGTTATTATTTACCTTTCGGATATTTTCGTCGGCCGGTTTCTAATTTTGCTTGCGAATCACGGGAGCCCACCGAGTCCGTCTACTTATACGGAGAAAAATATATGTGGAAAATTGGGTCTTTAATGCTGATAGTCGAGGTATTCATTACTGAACTGGCGATGTAAAAAATCTCGAGATTGAAATTAGGTTATTGATTCAAGTGTAATATCGGTGTTAACTTCTTGAGGCAACTAAAGAGATTATAGTTCGTGGACGGTCTGACTCCTCTAGCACAATGTACATAATTCAGTCCAGAATAGTAATTAGTGCTATACTCGCAGCAGTAAAGAATGATCGGCCAACACGAATTTATTAGGATACAGAGAGACGGGTATTGAGAAGTTCACATAGTCACTTTACTTTTATAAAATTAAATTAACCTATATAAAATATATATGCATACGCACACTAAGTTTTAAACATTAAATTATAAAGATTTATTTGCTAAAACAGAAAAAGTAGGGTTAGATGAAAATACGTAGTAGCCGAGAATTGAACCTGGGTCTCCAACTTAGCAATCGGCTCCTCTCTGCAATCTGGTATTCTGGATCCTAAAGTTTAAGGCACTAAACGTCCTCATAGTATAATGCAAGATGAGCTTCAGTTTAGTACTACCCGAGCGTTATTGAGTGCAAGGCAACTGCTGCAAACTCAGTCGAGTTCCCAATAGTAAACTATAAAGTGTACTTTCAATTAAGACGTCGTCTTCCCGACAACTAAGGTGGCACGATACATACATTTCCATTATTGATATAAGTCATCCTGCTTTAATCACTGAAGATAATCTTAAGTCTAAAACAATTACAATGACTTCCACCGAAATGATGAATTTTGTTCTTAATGCACCTTAGATCTACAGAGATATTGTTCCTCGAAATGGTGAGCATTGGAAACTGCTTAAATTCTTTCGTCAGATCTTTGAAACCAATATAGTACCACAACTCGATTCACTATGGCCACATCATGAAAAAATTCGGACTACTTCGCTATCTTTCTTGTATTAGATTACAGATCAAGCCCAAACGATCCAAATTTTATTAAAAAATCACATTTAATAGTAGGGACTTTTGTTATTTACCTTCACTTAAAAATCAATTCAATCTCTGTGACGTTTTTTCTGAAAAATAAGTCATTTGAACTTCAAGATATTGAATTTAAATTATATCAAAGAGCCTTGATTCATTCTGAGAAAATTTTGTGGGCTCATCGTGGTGGCAATTCTAAAAGCTTGTACTCTGTTGTTACAAGCAGTGTATAAGGGTTAGAAATAATCCGTATTTCGAAAAGGCTAATTATCAGTATAAATATTTATTTATGAATTTTAGTTTCATACTTCAGTATATAGTCGAAAAAAATGGACAATATAGATTCTATCTTTTCGGTAAAGTCAGATTTTATTACTAGAAAAATACATAAATAAATATTTTTTTATCGCACCGCCATCATAAGTGCGATTTTAGGTACTGCAAACGATACCTAAAATAGCACTTTTTATCACAGGCCGTACAATTTTTACTCAGGGTATTTAGGGTATTCAGGGTATTCAGGGTATTTAGGGTATTCAGGGTATTTATTTAGGGTACTTAGGGTACTAAGGGTATTTTAGTATCGACTTATTACCCCACGCACATTACCGGACTTCGTCTCTGGACCCTCTCGGGTTTTTAGATTAGGACTCTATGCAACCTATTTGCACTTATGATTGAATTGTGTGATAAAAAATAGTATTTGACACTTGGCCCCCAAGTGGCACTTTGCCTCGTGTATTTTAGTTATTTATTTTTTCTATTATTTATTCACTGTGTAAGCTGCTTTTTTACTTCGTCTATAGATTTTATACTTTTATACTTATCCGAAATAAAAGAGTATGTGATCAAAAATAAAAGATACGTGTGGTTTTAGATTTTCCGCACCTTAGAAAGTTATATTAGAATTTATAACAACCTATGCATACATACGCAGTGTGATTTCTGATGTACCGGAATTTAGTTTTAAAGTTTTAAAGGAACGAAATATGTTCTTAAAATTCAGTTCGACTTTTAAAGGTTTTTTACGTCATAAATATGTAAAAACTCTATGAATGCAATTACGACTAGTGATAACCCATTAGTGCATCCGAATTTATTAGAAGTAGTCGCATTTGCCTGGATGTTTGTCCAGGGAAGAGGCAAACTTCAGGAAACCATCTCCAGAGTTCAGTCGATTTTAAAAGTAGATATTCGATCCTACCCATCGAATGCACACAATCATCCTCGGCGTCAAACCTTCCGCTCGACATCAGTTAAAAAGCACCCAATACACAATCTGGTTGTCCGTCGTAGATGGTGATCCATCCGAGTGCTACCTACGCGTGAAATGGCTTAACGCCGATACTCTTTCCGAGTCAAAAATGAATGAATTAAATTAATTTATTCTCTAATTAACTAAAATTGTACCATATTATTCAATTATAATTTACATTAGATTTTCCATTTTCAATTCAAAATGGAAAGAGCGGCTAGTTTGACTGAATTTAACCGATACCTTATAGAAATACATTCAATTTGCATTTAGTTTGTTAATTAATTAATTATTTTGTTGTTGAGGGCCGTAATCAACACAAATCAATTAATTTGCATCTAATGCATTATCGTTGAATAATTATGAAAAACTTAATTTTTTCAAATCTGTTGATACTAAATTTGAATGAGCAGTCTGTAGTGACATATTCTTGATAGATATTGCAAAAATTTTCGATAACTTATATAGTTATAAATTTTTTCCATTTCTGTAATCCCTGAGTTTTCATTTTTTACATTTAATGCGTAAATTTTTTACAACTATTACAGATATCGAAAATTCCTACATAATGTATCAAGAATCTGTTGCTAATGACTTCTCGTTAAAATTTAGTACCAATCGGTTCCATAGATTTACTGAATGTGTATTTATCTTGCAATGGGTACGACAACTTCGGATTTGCTTGATTTTTTTTTAGCTTGCTGGAAATGCTAAATATTAAAAACGTTGCCTGTTTAAAATTTTCTCAAATTGTTTATATAAGATATTGTCAGGTTTATGTTTATTTGGGAATATTCTATAAAAAACATTGTTTATGTACGAGATAATGTTCAGAAATGAATACCGAAATAGCTTGTATTGTAGTGTAATGTATAAGACCATCGTTAAGAAAGAAATTCTTTACGGAAAGTAGCGGAACAGCGGAAAATAGGAAGGTGTTCTGCGCGTTTTAGTGAAACGGTCTCGCTCTGGTATACGAAAAACACGTTTCGATAGTAAAAAAAGTTTAGTTCCTCTGAATTTCTGTACAAATTAATTTCTTTAAATAATTTTTTGAAGTTGTCAGTCAAGCTTGTTTATTACGTTTCAAAGGCGCAACGTGTCCCACAAAACCTCAGCGTTTGACACAGAAAAATCTGCATAACTTTTACGTATTGTAATTTATTTTCAATCTAAAAAATCGTGGAGAGCGATTATTTGGCTCTATTGAATCGTGCAAACAAAGTATAAAAAAGTGAGAATCTCGGAGAAAATCCTTGTCAAATAAGCAACATTTCACACAAAATCCCGCGATTGACACTGAAAAATCTGCATAACTTTGGCATATTGCTATTTTTTGTTTAATCTAAAAAATCGTTTCAAGCAATCATTTGGCTCTATTGAATCGCAAAGAAATAAAAAAAAAAAATAACCGCCTCGTAGGAAATCCTTATAAAGGAACGATGTGTTTCAAAAAACGGTAGACTTGATGCATAAAAAGCTGCATAACTTTTTCTTTTTTAACTTTAAACCAAAAATTACGAAATCGTCTCGAGGTGTTATTTGGCTCTATTAAATCATGAAAGAATGGGTTGAAAGAAAGCCACCACCTACAAGCAACTACTTTTGAAAGGGGCGCCTTCTCTCAAAAATGTATATGATATATTGAAACCTATATAAGTTCTGTGCAAGCCCGCAGCAATACACATATTTCTTCCTTTGTGCCGCTGCATATCCACCCTTCCGAATTTTGTTCTGCTGCATATCCCCCCCTCCCAATTTTTCCCTGCTGTATATTCTCTCCTGGAAAACTTTTCTGGCTACGGCCTTGGTTCTGTGAATCATATTAAAAAAAACATATTACTTTTGAGCCAACTTTGAGTTATATTAAACCGCGAAAGGAACACTACAAAAATCAAACAATGTTTTTTTGTTGGGCATGCCCCAAAAAAGACGTATCTGTAAGACAAAATAACGTATTAGTTAAACATGTTTTATAACAAACAAAAATTATAAATAATTTTTTTAGTCCTCATCGTACTGTATTGAATTGTGTAAATAGCAGACGGAAAAGAAGAACGACTTCCCAGAAAAAAAAGCATGAAATATCGATTTCAAGTGACATGGAGAAACTATTGCCTCATCCCCATACTTTTTTCACTTGGTGTAAAAATAGTTTTGGAATTTATCATAGATTAAAAAAATAATTGAATCTGCGTTCCAAGAGTACAATATGTATGCACACTTAAAACAGGGGCGGACCTTTTATTTCCCTAGCTTCACGTGGGATCAAAATGAATCACGCAAAACCAAGCCAACAATCGAAGAAAGGTGGAAGGGAGTTGACGGAGGGAAGAGAGGGGTTGGGCTTTAAAGGGTCTAACATAACCCTTTCCCCTTTATCTGTCTCTCCGGCAAGCCAAATTCAAGTGGCGGCTGTGCCCCAACAAAAAGAAACGGCTTAACGGTTCCCTGAAAAGGAGACTGAAGAGGCAAGCGCAGCAGGCTAGCAGAGCGGCTTCGTGAACTGGAACTTCGGCAGATACAGGGCCGACCTCCAGCACTGAGGCTCAGAAGAGGGGTAGGGGCTCAGAGGAAACCCCACCGGTGGTGGCTAGGACTCTGAAGAGGCACAAAGCGGCTCAGCAGCCGACGAGCAGAGAGTCGTCGGGAGCTGGACTGAAGGCCGCTCAGAGGACTAATCCCCTGACGATGGTGGCGGCCGATGGCAATCACCCGGACTCAATGCTCACTACGGAGCAGTATGAGCTCTTCAGGGAAGTTACCTGGAGAATGCAAAAAAGAGTGTCCCCAGATCAATGGCCAAGATTCGTGACCTTCTGCTGCAGAGGAGGGGTCTTTGTATTTGTGGCAGCCGACCTAGCGGCTAAAGCTCGGCTACTCAAAGCAGTGGTCGAGACAAAGTCGTGGGAAGGTGCAGCGCTTAAGGTGGGTGGGGCTGAATTGCTCCAGAAGATGGTAAGAGCTACGGCGTGGTTACCCGGTAAATCGGAAGACTCGTCTGAGGAATTCCAACGGCTGGAGGGTTTAAACCCCTCACTTAAAAAAGCGTCCTGGCGAATCGTCAGGCACGATAGGCGTCAGAAAGAGGACACAGCAGGAGACACGCATTTCCTAGTTGTGCAGATTCCTGAGTCTCAGACGAGGGCTCTTGCGGCCCTCAACAACAATCTCTTCTATCACTTTGGACAGGTCAACTTTAGGGTTGCCGGCCAGGGACAGGAGGAGCCTGTTGAGACACAGAAAGATCGGGTGCAGACCTAAAGGACTGCTCCTGGTCTCGCCATTACCCAGATTAACTTGCATCGCAGCTAAGGCGCCTCTGCAGTTTTGCAGAGGGGCATGGCTGCGAGACACACGGGTATCTCGCTAATCCAAGAACCTTGGTAAGTTCAAGATACCATAAGAGGGTTAGGGGTGGCTGTTCTTTTTTGTTACAGGGACCCCAAGGCGGCCAAACCAAGGGCCTGCATACTGACGAAGGGAGTTAAGGCTATCCCGCTGCTTGAGATATGTTGGACAGACCTGATGGTGATAGCCACGGATCTCAAAGAAATGGGAAGGCTAGTTCTGGGATCGGCTTACTTCCCGTATGACAGCGATACTAACCCACCAGTGGAGGTATGTACACTCGTGGAATATTGCAAGGTAAGGGACATTCCTCTACTTGTGGGATGTGATGTTAATACCCACCATACTTTGTGGGGCAGCACGGACATCAACTCAAGAGGTAATGACCTACTGGAATATCTAATCACCACTGATTTAGATATTCTTAACACGGGGAAGACCCCGACGTTCCGTAACTCGGTCAGGCAGGAAGTCATTGACATCACTCTCTGTACCAGTAGTTTTAGAGATAACATCAAGAGGTGGAGAGTCTCAGATGAACCCACTCTCTCAGATCACTCACAGATAGAGTTCGTCTTGGAATCCATTGTATCCCCTGGCCCCAAATGGGTCAGAAATCCAAAAAGAATGGACTGGGATCAGTTTTCCACGGAGCTAAGATGTGCACTTTCAGAGATTCCCAGGTCAATTCGAGACGCGGATACCCTGGAGATGGCAGCCAACACTTTCACGGAAGCCATCATAGCTGCTTATGAAAGTAATTGTCGAACTACAAGAGTCCGAAAGGCTGAGGAGACACACTGGTGGAATGGGAAACTCAAAGAGCTTCGCAGGGAAACCAGAGAGATGTTCAGACGTTCCAATAATGGCAAAACGAAGGAACCATGGACCTCATTCACAACGATGAGGGATGAATACAGGGGTGCAGTACTTAAGGCAAAGCAAGAGAGCTAGACCAACTTTTGCACAGACATCGAGAAGGGAGCTGAGGCGGCTAGACTGGATAAGCTGCTTTCTCGAAGTCCGGACGCTCTTCTCGGCACTCTGAGATTGCCAGGCGGGGGGCTACTCAGAGTCGGACGGGAACACCTTGGCTCATCTGATTAAGGCACATTTCCCGGGCTTTTCAAGGTTTGTGAAGTGGGGACGGCACCTCAGAGGCAACAAAAGTCGCCTGCGGCCCAACCGGGCCCGAAACGGCGGCTTGCCGACGAGATTGTCGCCCCTGTCAGGATTCATGGTGTAAGAAAACTGGACTATCGGTCAATCTGAGTAACACAGACGCGGTGGGTTTCACCAGAAAGTATAATTGAGGAACCAAGAGTACACTGAAACTTGGAGGACAACAACTGGAAATCAAAAAACTAGCTAATTACCTAGGAGTAATTCTGGACAAGAAGCTGTTATGGAACGAGCACCTGGAAAAGAAGTGCAAGAAGCTAGTAGCGACTCTATGGCTCTATAGGAGAGCCATAGGGAAAAGGTGGGGCTTGAAGCCGGAGACACTCATGCAGATCTACACAACAATCTTGCGATCAAGGCTAACCTATGCGGCGGTGGTCTGGTGGAGCAGGGTCGAGCTATCCACTGTGAAATCTCGACTGTAAAGGATCAGGGGACGGCCTGGAGAATTAATTTGGTGAATGACAGAAGGATTTCGAAAGCATTGAAGATCCCACACTGTTAAAAATGTTTGCAATTTTAATATAGATTTAGTATACATTTTGATAGTAAATCTAAAAACTCGGTCTATGAAATATTAATTAAGAGGCTGTATAGTAAATTTCATATACATGTATATTGATCAACTTTTAGAACAGTCAGGTAATTTCACTTTCAATAAATTAAAAATAATTATGGCAGTAATTTTCAATTCTAAATGATAAAGCATAATATTTTTTTCTAGTTGAACATAAATCATACTGGGTTTTAAGTGGAAAAGTTCAATTAAGCGAGTTATTAAGACACCTAACCTAAAAAAATCGGTACGCACATTAAAATTTTTACATCTACAGTGAATTTTGAAGAAAATTCCACCCGTACGTTGCACTTTGATTATAAATAAGAATTTAATCGATTATTGTTAGTTTATTACTTTAGTTTTAAATATTTGACCAGATTTGGGTGCATCAAAGAACTTTCAACTTTCACGCACTGTGTTTTACTATACATGTATATTAATTCTACAACATGATGGTCTATTAAATTTACAACAGATATATGCATATTCCTTCCAATACATTTATAGTAAAATCGCTATAGAAATTTCTAACAGTGCAGTCAAAATCGCGAGAAGGCCGACCCTGAACATGCCCAGGGACAAAATGGCCACTCGCTACCTCTTCGACAAGAAGTATCGAGTTAGCCTATCCACGAAGGAGGAATGGGCCAACGGCAACGCACACCTGCCCAGTGATGGAGACAACTGGTTCATAGATGGCTTCAGGAAGGAGGAGAATGCAGGAGCCGGTGTATATCGCAGAAGGAATGGAATGGGCTTCACAATCGAGTTGGGACCCTACGCCACAGTTCTACAATCTGAGATTATGACCATACTCCAGTGCGTCTGCAAGGCAAAGGAGTATGACAACAAAACAAAAATCCGTGTCTGCTCAGACAGCAGGGCTGCTATATTAGCCTTGAATGGAACGACGACCACGTAGCTATTAGTATGGGAGTGCTTCGAGGCACTAAATATGCTAGCGACGGAAAACGGAGTTACTCTGCTATATATCCCTGGGAACAGCGGTATCAAGGGCAGTGAGATATCGGATAGGTTAGCCAAACTAGCAGCAAGAAAAAATTTTACTGGACCCGAGCCAGTTGTAGGTATTTCCAGTATGTCAGTCACTAACAGAAATGTTTGTTGGACATGGGTACCTCGGATATCACAGACATAAGATAGGGCTTGTGGAAAGTCCCCTCTGTCCTCTATGGCAGTTACTGCGTCAGTCAATCAGAGATATCAGCCAACAGCGTGGCTGCGGTCCTATCCTTATGGAGAGGGCTTTAGGGTCACGCTTAGGCTCACCAGGAGACGCAACGCGATTACCCAAGCGTCAGAGGCTCTTACGGTCAATTCTAGAAATTGCCGAGGATCCGACTCAGAAACTCAGCGTGAGCGCAGAGGCTGATGGACCGTCTCAGCAATTTTTTCAACTAGAAATCTGCATCATGACAAGTTTCTGGAATGACTCCCTACAGAGCTTCGACAAAGTCAATAAAGTTTTGCAAAGAGTTGAGTCGAAGTTTCGTGACGTTGGCAAAACAAAGGTATATATATAAAATATGAATAAACCCTATATATATAAATGTAAAATATGTTATAATATAATAATATAAATAATATATAAATATATAATATAAAGTATATAAAATATATTGAGAGTTTGCGCGAACGTTTTGGTTTTTAGAAAGCTTGGGGAATCTAGTACAGTTTTTGTGACGAGTATAGGAACGAACATCGAAGGTGCAAAAAACGAAAGCATCGACCAGATGAATTTTATAATAACACAACATGTAGTGGGAAGAACGATGTAAGGATGAAAAAGTTTATCGTCGTAATTGATAGTTTAAGTACAGAGCTGTCGCGGAGATGCACCAACTACATCGAATGCTACTTTGAATGAGAGGTTGTCGACAAGCAGACTTCCAGCGAACATCTCGTAAATGTGATACAACACTCAGCAATCGCATTTTTCTGCTTCACATTCAATCGTATTCTATAGCATTGAAACATATTACAATTCTTGTATTAAGAAGCATTGAACGCGAAATCTCTCACTTCGCATTCAGATGTATTCAACATTTAGACGTTATAAAGTTATAAAGGCATCCTTGAGGTTATGAATGTACCTATTAAAGAAGTATCTGCAGCATCTTCCCTGCACATCATTTGTTAGAAAAATCTTGGTGTTATATGCCCGAATGTCAATGTTGCACTTCGAAATTATTTGTGCCTTATGTACACAAATGCAAGTGGAGAACGATCCTTTCCTGTACTGTAAGGT
>CAKNWT010204101.1:0-10428 GCA_932066315.1 Andricus coriarius | reverse complement strand
GAAGAATAGTATAATCTACCCAAATAACTACCCAAATTATAACCCAAGTATAAAGAATACCCAAATAACTTTGAATTCACCAATTTCGACCATGCTAACGGAAGTAGTACATTATTTTCTGAAAACTTATGAAAAGTGTAATTAATTTCCAACCTTGGTGGCATTTGTCCTTTTTTTAAATAAATTGTAAGGGTTTGTCGTCAAATCAAGACTTCGTCTGTTGTCTCCTCTGTTTCAAAAACTACCTAAAATATTTTTAAGAGATCAATTTCCATCATACCACCGGAAGCAATTAATTATTTTCTGGAAATCATAAGAATTGTAAATAATTTTCAACCTCGCTGACATCTGGCCAAATTTTGAAAATAGGCAACGAGTTCCAGTCAAAATAAGACCTTCTTTCTTGTCTTCCGTCATCGAAAAACTACCGAAAAACTTTTAAGACATAAATTTTAATCATGCATATTCTAGGGGAAAAGATATTTTCTAATATTTAATATCTTGTCGCTCAGTCGCCGCGTGAAGTTGCAGCATTGATATTCACAACCTCCTGAAAATTTAAAATTCCTCTTTTACGCACACACCCTCATGAGTGACAAAAGGATTGCCGTCCACCTAACGCATGCTTCCCATTGGTTAATGTTTAGTTGTTGATTACTCATTAATTATTAACTTTACAACAAATTTTTATTAGTATTTTCAACTTCATTTTTTATGAGGAATTCAAAAATATAAAAATGTACCTTGAGTACTGGGACACCCTGTATATTCATAATAATCCTAAGTTTTACTATCACTCTTCTTCTTTCTTTAATATTTGGACTTACTTTATATTAAACAATTCCCTTCTAGAAATAATCAATTAAACACGATTCAGAATGATTCACAGTTGTCAAAACTTCAATCTTTTTCAATCGTTCCTAGTCGGTATACCATTTGTTTATCGATTTAAATTATTTTCTATTGTGTATAGAGGTCATGTTTCCATTCCTAATGTTCCTAATTGTTTTCAATCATGGCGGCAATTTAGGTGGCCCCCGGCGTTTGTTTTGTCTGACGAAAAATAACCTAAAATAGTACACATTTTTCTTCGCGTCTTCGCGGTGTGTTGGGCATTTTTTATATCTTTGTGGACAGTTTTTAAGTGTTTTGAAGATTATAAAGTGATATACATTGATGGATTTCAAAATTCGCAACAATTTACTACTATAACCAGTGGCTAGAAGGAAGTCGACGGGGAGAGAAGAAAATAATTTCCGAATACGATTTCAGACAGAAAAAAATGTTGAATTTCGAAATGCACAAAAGAGACACATTTTCTATAGTCTTATTTTCAGCAATTAAAAATGCAATGAAGTAGGTAAGAAAATTGTTTTGGAGAATATTCTTTTTATATGGTAGAAGAACTCCTGTGCACATGATATCAGGGAAAAAAAATTTTAGGAGCCATCGCAGACCATTAATTGTAATGAAATTATACATTTTCTTATTCTAGGCCTGATGTATATCATTAAGCTATTTCCCTTTCGGCGAGCCTCTAGGGGTATGCGTGACACTACCCGATTCGGGTAGTGTTTTTAAGGTGGATTTGTAGTAAATGGGCTCACCAAACCCACGACCGCCAACAGCAACGCAGTAGTATCAGACGGTCACCCATCCAAGTACTAACCGCGCCCAACACTGCTTAACTTCAGTGATCTAACGGGAACTGGTGCTTCCAGCGTGGTATGGCCGTTGGCCAATAATATGTTAATATACTGTTAAATACTAATGTTAAATAATATTATGCTGATAATATGTTAAAACAAATTTATTTTTGTTTAATCAAATTTAGGGGCTATTCCTCTATAAATAGCAAATACTTTCTACAGACGGAAGAATTTTTTAACTTAAAATTTGTATTTATTACAAATTGAAAATTAAGAAAATTCATGTTCATACCTAATACGGCCTAGCGCTCTCAGCTCGCGAACATTATTACAAAAAATTTATTTAATTTTTTTAATTAACATATTGCTTAAAATGTGCTGCTACGAAAAAAGTAAATAAACGTTTTCAAATCATTCCCGCGAGACGAAAGTGCTGCCATCAAATTGCCGCTTCATAAACTCAAAATCCTACTACCGATTGGCCCGATTGGGAACGATTGGGAACGATTGAAACTTTGCAACGCTCAATCGTTTCCAATCGTGCACACACGATTAAGAAACACGATTAGAAACAATTGAAATTTCGTTTTATCGTTCTGAATTGTTTTCAATTAATTATTTCTAGAAGGGTTCATAAAATACAATATTACTAAAAACTTTTAATCCAGAGATTACTTACCAACATTTTGACATCCCAGAAGATATTTTTGAACAACCACGCAATTATTCACCAATAACTATTACACCAGAATCAAATCAAACACAAAGTCATGAAACCCTTGTTTAAAAATTATTTTCTTTTACTCTCACTTCACTATAGATAAAATAAATCTGATAATTTTTCAATACTTTTCCCAAACATGTATACATATATATTTAAATCAGAAATTTATCACATCACTCTCAGTCTTTTTCTTCTCTCTCAGTTTTCTTTTCCTTTTTCTCAATCCAAATACTGTAAAAAGATTAAAAAATTGCCATATAAGAAAATCCATTATTTTTCTCTCTCTTTCCTTATCTCATTCTATACATTTACTTCTTCAACAATCAAGTTTAAGATTCTAAACTTTATATTGACCACAATAAAAGTTTCATCCAATCCATTTTTCTCAATCTGCTCTTTAGCACGATCTACTCTTTTTTTAATCCAATTTTTATCTTGCCCAGCCCAGCGCCATGGCATTTGAACAAATACACCATTAACGAGACGCAATCTTTTAGGTTTTAATAAATATCTCTCGTTGGAATCGTTGTATCGAATTCTCCTTTCATCAACCGACAAAATAAAAACCAGTTTGAATTTTCCCTTTTTTTTTATCAATCCTCATAAAAACATATTAATTTATCCAAAAATACTCACAAGAATCAACAGGAAGTTTGCAAAACTACAAAATTTCTTTGCAACTCTGTACACGCCTTTCAGATGCAAATTATACTCAGCGATAATTTCGTCACGCAAGATTTTTGTTGACCCAGACAAAAATCTGCCCAATGACTAGGCCCATAATAATTTACACCGTTAAGTTCTCCCACTCGAAATTAGTTCAAGCCCAATTTCAAGTCCCAAACGTTCTCACACCATTTAATTATTTCGTACCTCTCTACAGGAGCCACAATTTCTGCTTCACTTTGCGCTATATTTTGCATTTGCACCTCATTCTCTACAATTCGAACATCTTGCACAATGTTCCCTCTCGTTTCCACTATTTTATTATTTTCCTTTTCTAAAGTTTTAATGTTCTCACTCAATATAGCAGGGCTATCAAAAATAATATCATCCCAACTTAACTCATTTTCATTCTCTTCCCCCACACATTCATTTCTTAACTGACTATTCACTTCACTCGTTTCCGGAATTTCAAAATCTACCAACATTTCATTGTTTTCATCACTATTAAAATATAAATTCGAAACAAAATACTGGTTACTACATTCGTCGTCACACATCTTGAGACTCAAAGAACTGGACTCAGACTAAATCTCTCTTGGACACTGTCCCTTGATTTTTCACACAAAAATCTCTTAAAACCTTCCTTCAGCAAAAAAAAAAGGAAAATAACCCTAAAACTTTCTACTTTTCAAAACAAACACAACCGTCCCAACTAATTTGTCCTTTGACCTTGCGCACCATGCATGCAGGAAAACGAATTATACCATGACAAGTCATAAAAAGTTCCCTTTCCTCTATTGTAAAACCAAAAATCGATACCTTTTGGCTTCCAATAGTTACATATTTGGAACTTTAAAATTCATTCATTCAAATTCTACCTATATTAAATGTTCACATTACATATATTGTTACGTCCTGAAGGGAACAAACTTACCTGGTTAAAAATAATTAATTAAAAGGTTTCTCGTTTTTAAACGAAATCTAGGATTTCGAAACAGGGATGAGAATACTTCCGAAGGTTGAGATAACCACACAATAATTAATCGAATACAATTATATAAATATTATTTGAGTTTATTAAACATAGGAAATTACAAAGTTAAAGAGAGATAGTTGATTTAAATTTTAAAAGAAAAGGATTAATGTTTTTTTTATCTTGAGTTTAATTTCATATTTGTTTTTTAAAATTTTTAAATAAAGTTGCACTGGAGACTCTCAGGTAGCGACAAATTCCTAATCCAGATCTCCAACTTAAAATAAGGGAAGACCTTATGACAAATTTTAAAAGAAATATATTATATGATGAGCTATTAGCTCATTGATTTAAACTTACCGAATGATATTCCAAATCGGTTCACTTTAAAACTGGGCGAGTAACTAGTTTTGGGGATTCACAAATATTTCAAGATTCCTTGACAAAACTGGTTTTCTCGATTGGTAGAGTCCTTTTTTTACTTCGCTAAAAGATGCTGGTACTGGTGCAGGTGTTTATTGCTTAGTACGGTACCGTCGATCGTCCTTCTGGTGAAACACCCTTCCAATGGTTTGACAGCGAGAAATTGTCAAAGGAGTTTATTACTGGGCAGGTAGGCTGAGGTTTCCTGCTGTTGCTCAAGGGTAATAATGGTGATAATGGATTTGTCAAAGGATCTTGTGGTTCCGTTTCACTTTACTTAAGGGATTTTGAAATTGACCATCGACTTCAGTTCGATTGCAATTTCCGAAGCACAGCACTGATTTTGCTTTATTATTTTTTGAAATTTATATTTCGACTATTTGGAAAATGATTTCCAAATAACCGGAGTCTAATCTTGTATTTAAAATGTGCTCCAGGGCAAAGATTCTGGGCGATTTTTTGAAAAACAAATAAAAAAGAAAAACAAAAAAAGAAACGTATTAAAGAAAATCTAGAGAACGTAATGAAAAACTGAAATCAAACGGGGGTGCCGTTCTGGAGTCCAAGTGACTGGTTATTGTGCCACCCTCTTTAATGTTTCGTGGATGACTTTTATGAGTTGCGTTCGGAGATTTGTAGGCGAGAAGTCATTGTATTTTAGTGGTGAATAGAAAAGTCAAGATTTCCAAACTGCATTGTTAGTACTGCGGAGTTCGGAATACTGATTTTATCATGATAGATAAAAGTGGATATGCACGAGTTTGTGCATTTTTATAAGAACATAATCCTTTTCTATCATAATTATTAATATAAATTATAAGTATAAGTAATATAGTTATAATACGTCACAGGACGTGACACCTCCTCCCTTAAATTTTTGAACATATGAGTAAAATGAAATATGTTCAAAAACAATGTTTATTTGGGAAAACATTTTTTGTTTGAAAAAGTTAGTTTTTTAAGGAGAAAAAAAATTGAATTTTTTTTTTAAGCTTACTATATATAATTGCATATATATTTAAAGGTGTCGTCGGAACTTAACCTAATTTTCGTAATTAGAAAGAAAAAGGAAAAGTTTTTGTCTGTTTTGGTAAATTAGTTTCATAGGTTCTTTTCGTTTCACTTTTCTTGTCTTGCAGATTTTCGGATATGAAATATATCATTCAATAAAATGTCTTACATCGATTACTGAAAATATTTTTATATTTTTCGTTTGTTTTTTCATTCGAAATACACTTATATTTATTCGAATTGAAAGTTTAAACATTAAGTATATCATTCAAAAGAATATACCTTACATTAATTACTAAAATCTTAGTTTTTTTACATTTTTCACTTGTTTTTTCGTTCGCATGCACATACATTGAGTCTACGTAGAAATTTAAACATTAAATATCTGATTTAAATTAAGATAAATTACGTTGATTACTAAAATCTTATTTTTTTGTTTTTCACTTGTTTTTTATTCGCATTCACATACGTTGAGTCTATGTAGAATTTTAAACATTAAATATATGATATAAATTCAGATAATTTACATTCATTACTAAAATCTTATTTTTTACGTTTTTCGCTTGCTTTTTTATTCTCATGTCCATACCTTGAGATTAAGTAGGAATTTAAACATTAAGGGCCGATTTTACCAACTCTGATTAAATACATGATTAGCTAATCATGATTATTCTTTAATCGAGGCTTTAATTATGGTTAAATTGTCATGCGTTCCACCATGGACATTTTAACTCTGATTAGCTAATCATATACCCTTTTCGTGGCAACTTTGATATTCTCTTGTAACGGCGATTCTGATTGGCCGCTGCAAGAAGAACGTTTAAGTTGGTTTCGCGCGCACTGTACAAGCGGACGACATTAACCAAGTCATGTGACATCCAGTATAAGAAAAGTGAGGTTATTGGAACACAATTTGCCTCATCAAAGATATTTTGGCTGCACAGCTTTTTTCATCTACATATTGATAAAAAAGCGTAGGTATGATAAAAATTATTATAAAAATGATGCACATTCGCTCTGAACCTGCTGCAAATCCTCAAGTGCAAACTTCGATTTTTGGTTCTGTTCTCCCAACCAGCGTAAATCGCCGATTAACTCCGTTAACCGGCCAAAATCGGGCGGTTAAGTTAAACAGTGATTAACTCTCTTTAATCATACTTTAGAAGATGGTGGAACGCAAGGTACTCATTAAATTAGAATAATCGAGGATGAACATCTTAATCAGAGTTGGTGAAACCGGCCCTAAATATATGATTTAAATTGAGATAAATTACGTTGATTACTAAAATCTTAGTTTTTTTTATTTCACTTGTTTTTTCATTCTCATGCACATACATTGAGTCTAACAGAAATTTACACGTATTAAAGAAATTAATTTTGGTTTATTCTATATATTTGCGGTTTCGTTTGGGTCGATGGCAATTTTTGGCTATGTGTCCCCTTTCAAAAGTTCTTTCGCATGAGTGTGTCCACTTTCTTAATTTTATTTTATTTTTGATATCGATATTTGTATCTCCTTCATCAAAATCATACATTTTTGTTAACTCTTTCATAATCATTCGGGCTGCGTTATGCTTCGCTCCCATTTTGTCAATTTTTGGTTCTCCTATTTTTATATAATAAACGGAGTCCTTGCTTATTTTGGATTCCGCTTCAAATAATTGTTGCGGCATACCTTTGAATAAGGTATTTACTTTATAAATGGATGCAGAAAAATGTAATTCAATTTTTGCTGAAACATTCCAAGTAATATAGTGATTAAATATATGTAGGAAAATATGCTTTTTACGTTTTTTTAATAAGGAATGATTAATTTAAAAAATTAGTTTTCAAAATTATAAATACATTTTTTATTTATGAATGTAATGCCAAGTATAATTTATTTTCTTTCTCTGTTCTATTGATCTAAGTTATTTTAAGGTACTAATTGGTATTTGTCAAGAGTTTTTTTTTATTTATATATTGTTTAAAAAATAAAATTGTTAGCTAAATTAGTAACATATTTTGATTATAAATGATCTACTATATTATCAATTTCTTATAATAAAATTGGATACATCTTGTTTTTAAAGGTTAAATTCTAGGAATCTAAATTTAAGTATAAATCTCATGAACTGAGATAGATTGAAGTAAAGTAAAATAGAATCCGATTATTCCTTAATATTAGACAAAGAGAGTACAAGTAGAAAACCATATATTCCGTTTTCACTTAATCAATGTCAAAAAAATAGTTATCTTCTTCATCAGTAGTATTTTGATCACTGCTATCTTGTTCATAAAATACAAAATAGCTGTCTACTTGTACTTCTTGCCACCTTTGTTCTTCTTCATCATCTTCTCTTTTTATTTAAAGTCTGGTTTACAATCTCAGTATTGTTTTATACAATCTACACATATCTGAGTAAAACGGCGAGGATATATTAGTTGTAAGGGGCATATGTTGCAAGACCCGAGGGGCCGTTCACTAGAGGAATCAGTGATTTTCCTCACTTAGAATCGATTCAGAATCAGGCACTCGTCAAAAGATTTTTAAGAAATATGTGGGAATCAGCTTGATTCGGTAGAATCTTAAGAGATCGATTCTGAAACTTTGAAACATGCGTTCATCAGTAAGATTCAGAAGAAACACCGGGAATCAGTGAGAATCGCCAAGGATCACTCGGAATCGCAACGATTCCGTGCAGACTCGGGTGGACTCGGGCGATTCAGCTTGAGTTAGCTTGGGATCAACGCGTTAGAATACGTCAAGTGCGCAGTGTCGAACAAAGGCACACATACGATGAGTCCGTAAAGCTGTATTGCTTCTCAGCTGACATCGTCGGTGTAGCTTCCAACGAGGCCTGATTCAAGCGAGGATTCAAGTTTCATGTGAAAAGGTACGTATAAACCATTTAACATACCAATGTAAGGAAGCTTCCGTAAAGGATGTCATAGTTTTAGGGGGGTAGGGGGTTAACCGAATTGCGACAGTCTATGGCAGAATCTATCACAGGTAATGTGACACAATGTGAGAATGTGGGGGAGGGGTTCGAAAATTCGCCAGAAAACTGTGACATCCTTTATCGAAGCTCCCTAATCAGAAGCAACTTTGTTATTGTTATTGAAATATTTTATAAAATATTGATTTACTCAGTTAAAAATTGATCTCTGTTGGTTGAAAATTGATCTTTATCGTTAAAACATTACTTTTTTTGTTTAGGAAAAACTTTTTAATGAAAATTCAACTATTTTGTTGAAAATATGCCTCTTTTGGCTGAATTCAATTGTTTTTAAATTAAAATTGAACTCCGTTTAGATAGAAGTATCAAGCATTACATTTTTTTTTAGAATTAATCTTTATTGGCTGAAAATTTAACTATCTTGTTGAAGTTCAAAAACTTTGTAAAAACCCATTTTTTCATCCAAGATTCATATCTGGTTGAAAATCCATTTTATTTGGTTGACCCATCTATTATTCTATTTTTGGTTAAGAATTCTCTTTCTGTGGTTACAATTTTTTCAATTTTATTAGGTATATTTTTAAAAATTCGATTATTCAACAAAAAATTAATCCTTGATTGAAAATTCAACTGCTTTGTAGAAAATTTGTTAAAAAATAAAACTTTTTTAATCATTGTCTTTTCGGTGTAAAGTTGATCTTCTTGTTTTAAAAGCTATCTTTTTAGTTAGAAAATTCAATTATTTTGTGGAAAAATCAGCAACTTTGCGGAAGAGTCATCGTTTCTGTGGAAAATTTAACTATTTAGTTCAAATTCGTTTTGTTGATATAAAAAATGAACCTATAAATTGAATATTTTATTATTTAGTTGATCACTAAATCATTTTGTTGAAATATCAACAGGTATGTTGGAAATTCATCTTTTTTAGCTGAAAATTTAACAGTTAGGATAAAAATTAATGCAATTTGTTAAAAAAAAAATTTTTTATAGAATTCTAGCCTTCTTACTTGCAAATTTTATTATTTGTTTGAAGTTTCAATCTGTTTCATCTGTATTGGTTGAAAATTCACTTTTTTTAAAGATTCAACTGTTGGATTGAAAGTCGAACTATATTGATAAAAATATTTTGTTTAAATAAAAATTAATTTGTTAAACTGAAAATTTATTTGTTCCGTTTTCGGTTAACAATTGATCTTTCTTAGGTAAAAATTCAAGTAATTGGTTGAAAATTTGTGTTTTTTTTTGTACAAAATTAGTCTTCTTGGTAGATGTCGTATCACAAAAACATTATTTTCTTCAGCTTAATTCATTTTTCTGTTTTCTTTTTATGCAATTCACGTGCCTGATTCAGACAGAGTTTATAAACCAAATCAAAAAATTGAAATATTTTCAGTTCAAAGTTGAATTTTTTTAATTGAAAAGTCTACTGTTATATTTTTAGATTAGAATTCATCTCTTTTAGTACAAAAATATACTTTTTATTCAAATTCAACAATTTAGTCAAAGAATAATCTTTTTCGGTCGAAAACTCTACTGTTTTGTTGAAAGTTGCACTTCTTGGTTGACAGTTGAACTACTTTGTTAGAAAAATATTCTTTCGTTAAAAATTAATTTTTTAGCTTAAAACTTGACTACATATTTTGTTGATAATTCGTTTCATTTTTGCTTGAAAAATGATTTTTTTAACTGAATTATCTTACCTATTCCTTTTTTATTGTTGAAAATTGAACTTTTTAAATTAAAAACTCGACTTTTTGATTTTTACATTCACATAAACACATCCAGAGAATGTATTGTATTTGTGTAAAATTTGACCCCCCCCCCTCCCCGGGGTTTTGTCCAATGTCCACGTCTTAAGACCCCCTGAACCCGAAAAACAGGTTCTTACAAATGTGTCTGTCTGTAAGTCAGTCTGTCTCTGAACACGATAACTTTCGAAAGAATTTTCAGATTGGATGGGCTTTGGTATGCTCCTTTAGGGTTCTAAGCTGAAAGACAGCTATTTTGGATAAAAATTCGAAAATCTGGAGAAGTTTGGAAATT
>CAKNWT010204100.1:0-11714 GCA_932066315.1 Andricus coriarius | reverse complement strand
GTTTATTTATTACAATCATATCAGTGCTTCTGTCATTATTAATTTTGTATTATTTTTTAAAAATAATTATGTATTTTCGGTGTGCCTAGACCTAGACTTTGCGCTATTCATTATTATATTCGTACGAGCAGTGTTTCTGAAGCAATATATGTCAAACTTATCTAACCTTAAAAAATGTTTCTACTGCTTTACCGTCATAGGCGTCATATTTGAAGAAGAACGAGAAAATCAGCGTTCGACTTCGTAGTATGACGAGGGCAGCACCTCGATATGGCAGCAAATGTGATGTCCTATATATATAGTTCCCCCACTCTGACACCCCGTGCCGCATCTAGGCTTATAATATCTTTGGGTAAGGTGTCTTAAATCGTGACTCTGGGATAAGGGGCGACCTCTCACAATAATCGAACGCGCAAGGCTCCCAAAAATGGGCCGGACAACAATCCATACTACCCTATAGTTGGGGGAGCTGATTAAGACAGAGTAAATACGATGGACCCGCAAAATCTCCATACTTCTGGGTGGACGGATCGACTGAGTGACGACCTGTTGGAGTGATACGATACCAGTATGGCCCCTGAGCGACAAGGGTGAACGGCGCGACTGCATGATATGTAATGCGAGAGACACCCAAAGCTCTCGCACTTTTCGCAACAACTTATGCGAAACTGTGCGGATGTCCTCCGGAAAAGGGGTTATATAAGCGGAGAGCCTACTCTACCGCAACCAGAACAAGCCGATAACAGAGAAAGAGAGGCGATACTAATACCAAACGCGGACAGGTCATTAGAGGAAGAGCGAGGCCTTTGGACCAGGAGAAACATCAACATCAAGGTTTCTCTGAAGCCCATAGATCTGGCTGAATTGAATGACCCGCTTTGTGGAGATTTTTACAATGAGTCCGACTCCTGAACCATCAATTATTATTCACATTATTCTCACCATCTCTCGCATTTCGCCATTCCCAAGGGTAATTCTGCGGTAAACCCGGATATCGAAAGCATAAGGCCACTCATGTATTTTACATGGCTGATCTCAAGATCTATGCTAGAAATAAAGAGCAGCTATATCTTGCTCACTGGGGTGATTGGAATGGAGTTTGAGTTAAAAAAATGCGCTAAGTTTAATTTAAAGCTAGGAAAACCTAATGGCATCTGCAAAGAATTTGTGCTCGTCAAAAGAAGCGTTATACGACATTTTGGTGCTGGAGAGACCTATACAGTATACATACCTGGGCGTGCCACAAAGCCGCATTCAGGGCCTAAAATCTGTAAAGAATGCTCTCCAATGCAGACACAAACGTGTTGTCGGACAAATTTGGCCCTCCGAACTGTCGGCGAGGAACAAAATATCAGCAACGAAAATGCTTGCCGTCCCCGTACTACTCTATACATTTGGAGTGGTTCCATAGACGAAAGAAGGGCTTAGATCCCTCGATATCGGGATACAAAAGGTTATGTACATGAACCAAAAGCATGACCCTTAATTCGTCTGTTCCGCGACTTCACATGTCACGCGGTTAAGGTGGTTGCAGAGTACCAAGTCTCGAATATCTTCATTAGAGGATTATTCTGGGTACAGCACATATGGTCAAAACTGGCTGAGACCCTTTTCTTCAAATGGTCAGGAAACACTTGACTTCAATATCAGAGGTAAGGAAAATGAATTAAACATTAACCATATTGAGTACTCACTCCTGATGGCCCGGGTTCGGAAAGCACAGGAAAAAAACTTCCGCTAACAGCTCCTCGACAAGAAGATGCACGGCATCTTCCACAGAAATATGAAGGACCGGTCGATGTCGTGTGGGCTAAGGTTTGCTTTTCTCGAATCACCCGGATTGAATTAGGGCACGGAGGGTTTCATTTTGGCATATCAAGACGGTGTCTTTTCCACTTTAGCATACCGTTGCTACATTTTGAGTCAAGACATGCCCGATGATAGTTGCAGAGCGTGTTACGCACACCCCGAGCACCTAGAACACATACTAACTAGTTGTTCAACTCATGCGGGAACGACGTACATCCAAAGGCACAATGCAGCTCTAAGAGTGCTTTATTACCATATCTGTCTTTCTTACGGTATTAGATCTGATACAGCTACGACAAACGCTACTAGAGAAATAGATTCGATTGTCGAAAATAAAAAGTGCCGCCTGCCGCATATACTGGAACTTTATATTCTCGACAATTATTCCTGTCGCGCACTCGAACATGACATAGTTCTCCTTGACTTCGAGAAACGAACCATATTCGTTATTGCATTTTTGGCACCAGCCGACAAGAACATCACAGTCAAGAAGAATGAAAAGAAAGAGAGGTACAAAGACCTTATAAGGAAGTCGCGACGGGTATACCCGGAATATTCTGTTAAGCTAGTTGTCCTGATCATCGGTGCTTTTGGAGATGCCAAGCTCTCACTGGTTAATAGCCTGAAAAGCATCCCTGCGTGTCAACGAAATGCTAAGACACTTGCGGGGAAAATGCAGAAGGCGGTCGTCATAGGGTCGCCTGTGTCCTCAGGTACGCGTGTATGGCATCGAGGTTACGAACCAGCAGTAGCTTCGCACCTCCGAGAGCACCGATCAGAAGGACAATCATTTTAGAAATATGTGTATATATAAGGGTGGCCCAAAAATATTCATTTTGGAATTTTCGACCCACGCACCTGCCAAATTATTCTCGCCTGGAAACAAATAAATACGTATTTTTTTATTTTGAAACTAAATGATTTTTCGTATGTCATGTCGTATTTTAGAGTGTTCTCTTGAGGTACGAATTAAAATAGAGAAGTTTCAAGAGAACTTGAAGCGAGCCCTAGGGTTTAACCCAGACGACAGGATTAGTTTTATTACTCTGCTAATCAACTTATTGAAGTCAAGTGTCCCTCTAGGGTTCGGGTATTGTGAAAAAATTGGTTGGCTCCCCAGAAAGTGCGCAAAAAATTTGAGAAATGTGCTGGGCTATAGGTTTGGGCCTGTGATAGGGAGCTTCATGGCCGAGCCTGCATATATAATTCCTAAGCCTCTAACAATAAGCCACTTCGAGTTCAATTTAGCAGCCATAAATTTTACAGTTCGCGAGTGAAAATGCTGTTTGGCTGAAATTTTTATTTTTCACTCGTTTTAGTAATTGCTTCAAAACTATAAGTTAAAAAATAATCAATATTTTTGTATTATAAATCTGTTCTCAATATCCTCAAAAATACTTCTGGAAAATTTCAAGTTAAATAATGGTATCTAAGTAGTGTTCCTGTTGAGCCATGCCTCGACGTTTTCAAGGCAAGACAAATCGAGCCTTACGTGCTGGCTTGAATGGATCTTCTTGGTTCTTTCTTGAAAATGCCGAGACCTCGAAATTCAAGGCCTTCCCGGGTAAAAATATGTGTGCTTGGCTTTGGCTTGAGTAAAGACTAATCCAAGACAATTTCAAGTCATTCTGTATATCTAGCTGGTGAGACGGAACCATACTGAGACAGACAGGTTCCGAATTTCTTATTCAAAAATTAGTTATTAACAAATTACAAGTTTTATAGGTTGTAAAATTGTAAACCTCAGCAGATGTCAACTGCTTGGTCCTAACATAGCTACCTGTTTCCTGGAAATGGCAGGCCCTGCCGGTGGGGTCCATAGTTTATGGAGGTCGCAGTATAATGGACAGTAAAATTTACAAACGAAAACTCTTGTACTTTTGACTATGGGAAATTTTAAAGCCACGAATTGGTAATATAAATTTCTTTAAAAGCAATTCGATATATTTATCAAGACAAGTTTTCGTGTTCTTGGCTTGGCACAGTTTACAGCCAGAAATGCGAGAGAAGTCCGTTTATCTCCAATGTCTAGCTGGTGAGACGGAGCTAGACATCATGGTCCTAGAGACATATTCCAGACATATCGAGACATATCGTAGATACTCAAGCCCAAACCAAGCACAAATATTTTTACCCGGGTTGCCTTGGGCTTGGCTTGGAGGCTTGAGTTTTCACTGCCAGATGTGGGAACATCAGTATTGAATGAAAATCCCGTAATCAGAGGCTCCAGCCTCCCCGGCCTTTCTCAGCAGGGGTCTATTGTCTGTAAGCTGGTCGAAAGTACTAAAGCAATTTTTTTTTTAATTTTTAAATTAACGATATGTAAAGATAATATTCGGGATCCACAAGTTTTCACGATTGTCGAGATATGTAATTTGTCTCAAAAAGTTTAAAAATTGAATACGCTTCATGTAAGAAAGAGACCGAATCTAGTCTGCACTTGAAGTCGCAGAATCTCTCAAGGACGAAATATGTCGTTTTTTAAAGGAAATCAAGCGATACAAATTTTTCCGATTTGCCAAAAAGTTTTTGTTCGAGAATTTATGAGTATTTTAATTTTGTGCTTTGTTTTCCAAAAATGTTGTGCTTTGATTTTCTCGAAAAATCCACCCTTATATTTTTTGCCAATTTTTTGTTTTTGAATTTTTATTTTGATAAGGAAGATATCTTGTGAGTTTTCATCGCAAATTATTTCTCAAATATTTAAATAAGGGATTTAAATATTATTGCTACATTAGGATTTGTATAATTACTTACATCCACAATCATTCTATTTATTCCTCCTATCCAGGCGGTCGGAAAAGGTGCACAACTGCTGGAGGAAACTCAAGCCTCCAAGACAAGGCCTTGAATTTCGGTCGCCTTTCTTTGGTTCGAAATGTGAGGCCTCGAGATATCCTTCCTTGCGTTCTTTGTCATCGGCCTTGCCCTTCCTGATCACAAAAACTTATAAAAGTGTAAATAAATTGACTTATAATTTCTTGAACAAAATTGAAGAAGTAAAAGAAGTATCCGTTTTGCGTGTTAAACTCCATAAGTCACAAAATTTGTACACAACTTACTAAAAATAATTTTGTTTCAAAATAAAAAAATAGGTAATTATTTGTTTCCACGAGATAACGATTTGGCGACTGCGCGGATCGATATTAATGTCTTTGGTGTTTGAATCGAAGCAATTTTTTGACACTTATAACAGTAGCCTTTCATTAAGACCAAATACTTTCTTGTCGCCAGTGAAGAAAAATATACGTTTGCGATAGCAGTCATATCTCAAATGCATGCGCTTGCATATATGCAATGTGTTCCCACCAATGATTCTGTGTTTGTAATCCCCTTGGTTCATTCTCGACCGTATACGGTTCAGATATAATGCAAAGTGTAAAGTCACTGGGATGGCAGCGGCTGTCAGGTATCGCTCCTAGTTCTTATTTATATAAATGATCAGCGAAAAATTCACTTTTGAGTGCCTAATCTAACGATCGCGTGACATGCCTAGATACCTTCTTGAACTAATCAGCAGCTTGATAATCGATCTGATTTAGAGTCTTGTTACAAAAAAAGTTTAATTCGAAATCTTGAGTCAAGTCTAGTTCAGTTTAAAAGTACGCGTATTTGTCGTAAACTTGAAAAAAGACATGAAGTTCGTCAGAGAACTGTAAACAATTTGAAGTGGGATAACTCAAGAGGTATGAGTAGTTAAAGTTTGCAGTTTATAAAAAAGATTAATTTACATGTTTCGAACTCAGGTAATCGAAATTTTAGAAAGCTCGATTGGACTCTATTGGATGTGTAAAAGCTCGGCTATTGCACACCCTAACACTGAGATTAATATTTATGTTCTGAGAAAAGAACGAGTTCCGCAGGCCAATATACTTTTCTGCATCTGTATCAGCCCTCCCCCCCCCCCCTCAAGCTTCAATGTATTTCACGGTGACAAAGTTTCGGGCAAATAGTTCAAAATCCTGTCACTTAGGCGCTATAATCACCACACACTCAAAAAAACTTTGTGTCACCGAGAAAATCAGCTATGCTGCACAAAACTTCATCATTTAAAAAAATTGGCATATAGGTTGTAAACCTCTAAAAGTAATTAATAAATATATTTTTTTATGGTGTGGAAAGCAAAAGATGCATTTTTTGAGCCGCACAAATTTAAAATAAAAAGCACTGACATTGTTAGCATAACCCTTGATCCCTCTTATGAATTTTAAAACGAGGCTCTTGAATTCACCAGTACATCTATTAATTTCAATTTCATCACGATTATTATTAACAAAAGTGTCGATAATATTAATACATAAACATATTTGTTGAAAGTGTGGAGATAAGGAACTGGATTTTATCAAATCCGCAATATCAGTTCTCTAAAAAAAAAATATTATAATTTAGCAAAATTGTGTGGATATCATAAAAAGCATAAAATACTAATATTTTATTGATCGTAAAGAAATAGAATTAATGAATTCACTGGAGAAATCGTCATATATTTATTAATTATTATTAGTGGTTTATCATCGTTGTGACAGTTGTTAAAAATAATGAGGCTGAGTGCGTCCTAGCTGGAGACATCCGTGACGGAAAGTTTGTTTGTGTGGTTGGAGAATATAGCGCCTCAGCGACAGGGCTTTGAACTACCTACCCGGCACTCTGTCACGGCGAATTACATTTCAGCTTGGGGGGCCTGATTTGTATTCCTCGAATACTACAGAACTCGAAAGAACTCTAAACGCCATTCGCCCTATATACTTTACGAATAAAGTTAGAGACCTTCACGAGATATGTAATAAAGGTCATCAATAAGGAATATCGTCTTTACGACGGTTGATTTCTATTGTTCGACACTCCAATTGCACGATTCGTAATTCTTGCTCAAATCGACTGTAACCAGACCCATAGAAAAACATCCGGGAAGCTCCCATGTATTCGTAACCGCGAGCTGATGAATATTAACCAGCAAACAGCGGCTGACTGCAGGAACTGAGAGTAGAGTGGACCCAACGGGTGGAGACAGAGGGTGGTTGGTAGCAAGAGGGGCGGGAGCGGGAACGAGAGCGCGAGTAGGAGGGTACATATTCATGACGTTAACGAGCCTCCGTCGAACGTTTAATTCCGCCAACCGCCTGAGTTGGGTTAGGGTAACTCGCTCGGCAAACACGAACCCTAACTAACCGTGCATCCCTATCGTCTCTGTCCCTTGATGTCTCCGCCACACTGTTTGCCTTTCTATATCACGCAGAATAACTCCTGCAACGATCGTCATCCGCGGGCGCACTGCAGCCACTGTGCATCCGTGCACAGGTAAATTTTCAAGAGAAACTATATATAATATTTTGTAGGAAAACAGTTTTTTCTCCACACGTAACCAGTCTAGTGGCACTCTCGACTCTCCACTCTGGAAAGGTGCAGCTGATCTCCCACAGGGGCCAACTGGTGCCCTCGTTGGGTGTCTAAAAAAATATCAAAGTCTGATCCCCAGTTTAAAAATAAACGAAAAAATGATTTCAAGAAGCAAGGTTGGATTAGTGTAAAATGTTTGCAAAACATGTTTTTGACATGAATTTGTAAAACCTGTTTTTTGGATATTAGGGCCGAATTCATTTCAAATGAGGCAGGTAATTCATGCTTAAGTTATTGAATCATTTGCCACTCAAATATGTTGTTTTTCAAAGGAAATAAGACCGTTTATATTTCAAATCATGCAGAGAGGTCTAGGTTGGGGTGTCAGAATAAATTGGCCTTTGAACATATCATTCTACAATATAAGTAAAGGGATACGTATTTCATAGTTTAGCCCAAAAAAGTTTATCTTAGAAATTGCGAGCTATTGAAGTGAACCTTCCAATTGACAAAATCTGTCTAAATTTTGTAGTGGTGCCACTGACGCAAGAGATCGAACTTTTTCAAAAGTGTAGTTCTCTTTTTTTATTTAAGCTTCTAATTGGAACTATTTTTTGCATAATTATACAAAACTAAGATAATACAACACCACTTTTTACATTTATTTTGAAATCACTATATTATGAATTAATTGTAGTATGTCATGCAAAATGGTGAGTATCGAATGAAATAATGTTATTCAAACGATAATTGAATATTATATTATTTATATTAAACCTGCAGATATCAGCGAAAGGAGGACCTCTAGGATAATTATAGCTCTCGTCCATTAATCAAAGAAATTGAAGATACATATTGTGTATTCTTATGTTTTTCAAACAAAATTATATTTTTTTTTTAAATAAACTAAAGTCTATGATCCCTCAGTAATTCTCTTTAAATTATTCAGTGAATTATCACTGATTGATGCCTCTTTGAAAAACCAGATTTACTATCTCATCTAAAAAACATTATGTAACAACGAACAGCGTCACCTTCTAGAGAGACATCTTTCAGGGTGACACCAAGAACCCGTCACATAGATCCAAAGACACAATGTAGCACTAAGAGTGCTTTATTATCATCTCTGTCACTTTTATGGTATTAGCTCTGACACTTCTCCGCCAAACACTCCTAGGGAAATAGAATCAATTGTCGAGAATGAGAAGTGTCGGATATACTGGAACTTCATATTCTCGACAATTGTTTCTGTTGCGCACTCGAGACCTGACATAGTCCTTCTTGACTTCGAGAAACAAACCATGTTCGTTATCGAATTTTCGGCACCAGCTGACAAAAACATCATAGCCAAGGAGAATGAAAAGAAAGAGAGGTATAAAGAACTTATAAGGGAGTTGCGACGGCTATACCCGGAATATTCCGTTAAGCTAATCGTCTTGATCATCGGCGCTCTTGGAGGTGCCAAGGTTTCACTGGTTAATAGCCTGAAAAGCATCCCTGCGTGTCAACAAAATGCTGAGACACTTACGCGGGAAATGCAGAAGGCGACCGCCCTTGGGTCGCTCCGTGTCCTCAGCGTGCACGAGACTTTTCCCGGATCATCGTATTGAATTCGTCGCAGACTGTAACCACCTATCCCACGGTTGTGAGACGTGGTTACAGCTGAAATTTTACCGCGATTTCGCTGGGAGCGGGTGTAGTTTTTCAGATTAGCACCCGCTCCCGGCAAAATCGTGCGGTTGTCCTTATGACAAACTTTTAACTATACATAAACACACACACACACACACCCACATATATATATACATATATATATATATAGATACAGTCGAACTTCGATAACTCGAACGTCTATAAGTCGAATTTTCGATAACTCGAAGACTGGAAATTCGTATAGCCTAGGAAAAATTAGAATATGCATAGTGCTTCGTTTTGTTGTAGAGTCATTTTTCAGCTCGCTAAAATGTTTTTAAAATTGTTGACAAGGTACACTGTTAGAGTTGTTCGGAAATTTACGAAATTATGTTGCTGAAAACGAAATTCAGTAACTTTACAGTAACATTAGAAGGATTTTTCCACCAAGTCATTTGATTTCAAGAAACAGTCATTTTTAAGTTCGTATTTTACATGGGTTTTCGCACTTTCATTCAAATCGTGCTGGATTTCACATTGTTAGTATTCAGAATCTCCTTCATGAAATACGTAAGTTTTATTCGAAATTTTTTTTTCGATTCGCGGAAAAAAAATCCACCCCCAATGTCTCCTGGGGGGTGGAGTGGGGTAAATTTGGTTTAAAATCGCTTTTCCCCCTCGAAAATAAAAAGTTTTTATTACGGATATTTTTTTCATAGGACGCGTATGATTATAAGATATTTCGATGTCTCAAGTTAAAAAAAACACCCTGTATATTGAAGCCATAATTTTTCTCGAGGTACTTAGCCTTTAAAATCAGGCTTATTTGTATACTCTATTAGGTCTGTGACCATAAAAAGAGTACAAATGTGCTGCGTTGTCAGATTTATTAGCAATAATTTATATGAAATGATCGAAACAAACTTGGAGAGACGTGTTTTTAAGAAAAGGTATATTAGATTAGGATCAATCAGAACTTATGGTCAATTAGTGGCTACGTACTCTGCAAGAGTTTTATTCATCAAAATCGGTTTGTTCATCTGAAGATGATGTTCCTTCTCCTTCATCTTCCGACCAACACGATGCATAATTCAAATATCTTTCGAATTCACGTGAAGGCCTGCGAGTGTTTTTTCGATATCTACAGTAACCAAGATACCACAGAATACTGGCAATGTGAGCGCAGCATCCTACTACTCTTGCACTAATTTTGCACTGGCAGCAACAACCACTTATTGGATTGGGTCCAGCATTAGTTTCTATCCATAATTTATACACATTGGAAGATGTATGAGCTTGCATCAACTGATGCAGATTAAACTTCAAATTCTGACTGTAGGAAAATCAAACTTTCAATAAGAAGATGTATGATTTTCCAATCCAGATGCATTTTCTGTCATCATAAGAATAATCGTATCAAAATCAAACCTTTTGCTGCATTAAGGGTTTACGTCGATACTGGTATTTTGATTCCTGAAAAAGCGAGATGCTGTGCTTCTCATTTCGACGATGATGGTTTTCTTGAAAAAGAGTCTCTTGTGTCAATTCAAGCCACCTCTGATTTTACTTACATGAACACAGATTCGATTTCTGAGCTTCTGAATGATTTGCGTGAAGTACTAACGACAAAAGTTCGTTCTGTGCGTATGTGCTTAACATTATTGTTGATCAAGTTGCTCACGGGTCTTTCCAATACGATTTTATTAACTCTTTTTGACATAGAAAAACGATGAATTGGCAGAGGAAATACGACAGGAAGGTTATTATGACATCTGTTCTGATATCCTCCTTTGTTCCTTATCATCTTGGTATAGATCGCATATCTCCCGAGTCAGTTATTAAGGACCATACTACGTCAACGGCAAAAAGGCTATTCGCAAATGGACAAGATTTATGTATCCTTGTGTCTGATGATACATACATGTTTATCCAAAAGAGAAGCAGTTACTCGTTTCAATGACGGACTTATTCTATGCATCAAGGAAGGAATCTAGCCAAGCCGATGATGTTAGTAACGAATACAGGATATATAGTGAATGTTTTCGGTCCATATTTTGCTGATGGCAAGAACAACGACGCTAGAGTCTTTGACAGTCTTTTAAAACAAGACTCAATGAAAATGCGTAAATAAATGCCCTCAAACAATCAGTGGGTTGAAAAAACGTGGAGAGCTTTGAGTGATGTTTTTCTAAATATTCGAATCCCCTACATAGGGGATTACGTCAGAATAGTCTGTGCACTTCGTAATGCTTTCCGACCTCTCAGAATTCATGACAATCCTGATGATCAACTGATCGCTGAAAGAATTTTGCTATTGCCTTTGCAGCCTAATCGCCTTCAAGAACTAGCAGAAAAAGAAAAGTGGGCAAAAAGAAGGGCATCATGGCTTCCTATAACGCAAGAGACACTACCTGATTTTTCTAGATTACACTGTAAAAAATTTCTTGGGGAATTTTCCCCAAAATTGTGTTGACGCTAATTTCCACACACTTTGTGGAATTTTCCCCAAAGTTTAGTAGGGAAAATTCCCCAAACATTCGTGTGGAATATTAACCAATAAGTAGTGAATTTTCCCCATGATTTGATGGGGAAAATTCCCTATGCTATTGTGAAGTAATACCTAAAATTTCGGAAATCTTCCCGGCATTTATGTAGTGAAAATTCCCCAAAATTTATGGAATTTTGCTTAAAACTTTTTCAATATCAACACTCATTATACAGAGAAATCTCCCTAAACTTTTCTGAAACATTACCCAAAAAGTGGTGAATTTTCCCCAAAATTTGATGGGATTATGTTATTGTGTAGTGATTTGAAATTTCGGGAATTTCCCGAAATTTATGTGGGCGATACTAATAAAAAAAGCAATGAAGGAACCGTCTTGTTGATCATCATGTTGTTGATCACGGTTGCCCATGCGCCAGGTAAGCATACTTTG
>CAKNWT010204097.1:0-13355 GCA_932066315.1 Andricus coriarius | reverse complement strand
CCCCCCCACCCCGCCCCCCCCCCGCGCCGCCCCCACACCCCCCCCCCCCCGTTTTCCCCCAGCGTCATCCCCGAAAACTGGTGAAAAATTGATTACGTAACCTCCTAAAATATTATGTAATTCATTAGGTCATCAGTGACGTTTTCCTGTGATGTTTACAAGAAATTTTGTAATATTAACGGGCCAATTGTTTAAGATGAGAGCTTTCTTATACATTTTTTGAATGAGAATTTCTTGTGACTACTCTCCAGTGTGCACTGCTGCGTGCACAAGTATCTAGAACAAAACATATAACATAAGTGCAAAAAATTAAGAACACGTACGTAATTATCGCGGCGATAGTGCGAAGGACCGACCAAAGTCCAAATACAAGCTCCTCTTGAAAAAAATAGCGTCTAGGAGAGGGGGTGGTTGACGTATACCCGGTTAGAGAGGTGGTGAGTTAATTAAGACGCGAGGAAGTATCTCGTGGCAAATAAGACGAGACTGCCAGCCAGTCGTCTACCCAACCACCCTACCTCTTGAGAAGTCCCTATCCTCCATATTCACCCCCAACCTCGGGGGCGGACAAGGGTGAAAAATTGAATATGCAACGGTCTAGCCTCGCTGATTCCCTTCTCCTCTCTTTTCTATTCTCTGCTCCTTCTTTTCTCTTCTCTTCTCACTCAGCAAGACTATAAGTTCACCGGTGTCCGTCTTCGCGGCTGCCTCCACTGTCTCCTCCCAATGTCTGCACTGAGTACTTGAAGAATATGCACTCAACGTGATTGGTGCGCACCGGTGCATCTTGGTGCTCGCTTGTAGAGCGAGGGGAAATTTCAGCGCCCTACTCACCTATATCTCACATTCAACACTCTTTCTACTACTGACATGATTGAACTTCCCATTGTCTGTCCTACATTCTCCTAGGGTTTGCGCATTCTTCACTCTCGTCAGCGCCAAAAGCAGGAAGTGACTTTACCCTGACTTCCGCTTTCTCAGGAGCGCCTTCGATTCTCCCGCTGTCTCGACGCCTCGACGCGCACGTCGTCCATGTCGTCCATCAACCCGCTCCACCGTATCTCCACGTGATAGCTCCAGCTTTCGAGGCGCTGTCCGGTCTATAACATCTTCTTAGTGTGACACTTTGTTACTTGTGCGAAGCGAGTTTAAGTCAGTTGTCGCCCGATCTGTTCTCAGCTGACAGGAAAAACGAATGGTGTTCTTTATCTGCTTTCTCTTTTATAAACTTGTTCCAAAGTTAAAATATAACGAGTATTTTGTATTTGTGCCCTATGAGAATAATGGGTCTGGATCTTCTTATGTTTCTTATTGTTCAAGCTTTGAAAAATAAAGATAGAAAATTATATCGAAGCTGCATTCTATTTTTCATTCACTGTAATTAATTCAATTTCTCTCCTGGATATTCATTTTCCCATGTGGTGGGTAAATCGCTGTAAAGATTACATTTTGTTCTTTCTGTGTAACCCTTTTTATCCCTTTGATGTACATAGGGATTACTCTCTATCATAATATATTCTTGACGTGGAATAAGATATATCCCATTCTACTATAAGGATAAGTCAAAAATGAGTTTTGCTTACAGTGAACTCGTGAGTAAAAGCGGCACCCAACTTTTTGATCAAAACTAGTAATTGAAATTATTTATTAAAAAAAAACGGTTTTAAACATTGCGAAAAATATATCAAATAAAAAAATAATAGATTAAAATCCACACAAACCATCTTGAGTGCACTGAAAATTATGCAAATCGTTTGGTTTTCCTATAAAATACGTGGAAAAAAATTGCAAAGTTACTTGCATACTTCTTCCACCAAGAAAGTAGTCGAGCATCACTCTTATTTTGGAAATAAAAATCAGGCTTCTGCTTTAAATTACAAGTACCGCCTAGTTGGTAGAAACTACGTGATTTAGTCTATTTAAATAATTTACTTTTGATCGAAACACAAAACAAGAATACATTCATTTTACCCCAGAAGTTAATGTTGGTTATGGAAAATTTGAATCTATATTAGAGTTCTTGGTCGAAACAGTTTTTTTCGATTATCCCAGTTAGAAAAAATGTGCATTTACGTCATTTTTCCCAAGCACGACAGACTAGAAGTGACTAAAATGTTAACTGATATACTATTTGAGATACTACAAATACATATATTGGGAATTGTTCTTTTTCTAATTTGATGCGTTCAAATAAGTTGAGGTATAAAAAATGGATGATTATACGACTTTTCTACACGATATGTCCTCTTCCTGTTGACTTCAAACTAATTTTTTTGACATGACTCATGCCTCTGCCGAAGATTATGGTCCAGTTTTATTTAAAAGTCGGTCAAAATCCATGTTTGGTAATTTCTTGTTAGAACTGATTACTTCTTTTCGCCTGTTCTTTTCATGATCCAAAGAGTTAAGTAATAGCTCCAAATTCATTTCTTGTTTTTTTTAATTAACAAATAAAAAATTTATACAACTCTTTTTGATTAAAAATTGGCATTTTCTAAAATATATCTTTCCTTTCACAAGGGTTTTCTCCCAAATTGTTGCTTTTTTTAAGCCCTACTTTTTTCGACTAAATAGAACTAAGTAATAGCTTGGACGCTATTTCTTGTTTGTATTTTTAATTAATTACGTTAAAGTTAGACAGTTTTGGTATCACCTGACAAATAATTTAACTCTGAATGTAAATATTTGAGATACATAAAGAGAATTGCAGAATATTCTTTTCAGACGATTCTAGGACATTTCAAAATAGTTCAGATTAGTCTAGAAAATGCGTGAATGCATCACAATTTAAAAATAATCTAGAACATTTTAAATAATTATAACAAATCTATATCAATCCAAAATATTATCAATCACTTTAGAGGATTCGAGAACATTCCATACTATTCGAGAAAAGTCAAAAGCATATAAGAAACATTCTAGAACATTCAACGACATTATTTCTAAACTTTCCAAAATATTATGCAAGGATTCCAGAACGATACAAGTTTACAGAGAAGTCCAGAAAATACTCAAGAATACACTACTTTAGAGCAATTAAGAAGATTCTAAAACATTTCGGAAATATCTGGAATATTGCAGAATTCTATAATAATCAGTAATATACCCAAAAGAGTATAAAACAATCGTGCATAGTATATTTTAAGACATTCAAGAATATTCTTTAAAATATAATAATCCAGAATTTTTAAAGAGTTTTCTGGAAATGTATGATAATCAATACATTTTCAAAACGCTATAGAACGATTCTAGAAAAATCAAGAACATATCAGAAAATTATAGAATAGTAAAAAATATTGGCGCATATTGTAGAATATTTAAATTAGAGTCGAAGAATTCTAAAATAAGTTAAATAGAGTTCAGAGTCCGAGAATTGAGTAAAAATATTCGAGAATAGTCGTCCAGCTTTTCCGAGAAATAGCTAAGGCGGGACGAACAGAACCCCTCTTCCTTTTCTAACTCCAGCAATCAAGTTTGTAAGATTTTTGGTATTTTCCCTAAAAGGCTGGACGACTAGCCACAGCCAAAAATTTTTTCCAGTGCTGCATGCGTTGCTCAAAGTTATTCTGAGTAAACAATTTTTCTACTCTAATTGAGTGAGTTTGTATACATTCCTTAATACTGTAGAATCTATTTAATATATTCATTAAGCTTAAAAGTAGCTATAGTATAAGTATAAAAAAATACACATTGAATCTTTACATTCTGAATTTTTATAAAAATACCAGAAGACACCAATCGATTTCCTCATGTAGTTTGATGATATAGCGACTCCTTGAGATCTTATTCTCAATTTAATAGAAAATCTTCTATCTGGAATGACTTGAATGCTTTCCTTCAATTCTATCCACCGCAAGGCATATCGGAAAAAATTCCCCTTACCTTTTTGAAAAGATTTCAGAGGGTGCCAGAATAACTTCCTGAAATTATTAGGTACATATGTGTAAAAATAAAAAATTCCCTCATTTCGCACATCACGGTCAAATGTCACAATCACGAAAAATTACATTTTGTTTTTATTTTCAGGCTAATAACTTTTTTTGCTTCTGAAAATAGTAAAATTTCCATACTATACGATAATATAAGTGTCTGTACAGTATAAACTTCATCAGAAATTTTCTTGTATCCACACATTCAAGGTAAAGAACCAAAAATGATAAAAAGACTGGTCGGAAAAAATGACTTGTGTACTGGCGTTGAATGCGACATACTATTTACAAAGGATTTTTTCAGTGCTAAGCATGTATCTGTCCTCTAGTTTTTGCCTCAAAATACTAAAAAAAAAAAAAAAAATGGAAACAAATTACCAAAAATTGAATGTGCTATATGTTAGTTAAAATTTAGGGCCTGGCCCTATCTCCGAACGGGTAGAAGTCCAGTAAAGCATCAGTTTATATGCTATAATAAGCATTATAAATTGCTTATCCTAGAGCTTTTGAGTCGCTAATATTGAATCTAATGTCAGATTCTTAGAATTCAAAATGGCTGATTCAATATTGCGGACCATATATGAAATAATTTTTAATTATCAAGAAACTCAGTGTGATAACTCGAAATTACTAACTTGGGTTATTGTGGGCCACTGGTAACGAATCTGAAGTCAAAAGTTTAAAATGTCTGAGCCAATCTGGCGGATCTCAATAACGTATTATATGAATTTAAATTTTTTTTCGCATTATTATTTGGAATTGAAAAATTAAAAAATTCGGCTCTAGTTCATATTAAAAAAACTAAATATATACTAAAACTAAACAACAGTTAATGTTTGGTCAATTATTTTCATTTATTTTAGTATTCAGAGAGTTTCCTAAGAATCGTTGTAGCTATGGTAAAAAAGAGATGATATTTGAAATCTGCATTAAAAACGGATGAAACGACCTTAAGCAACATCAAAAAAGTTTTCTTTTGACCCCTGAAAAAATGGTTGAAATTTTTGTCTTTAATCTCGTTGCAAATATCTACTAAACTACATCTGATGACAACAAGTGCACGAAAAATTCGTGTTAAGCTTTAAAAAATACTTTGGAAATTGCATGTCACATTCAGCGAGGAAATAGGTAATTTCTGTTTACCAGTGAAATCAGAAAAGATTTCATATTAATCGTTATGCTCTAGTCAATAAATTATTTTCTCTGATCCCAGTGAATGGTAAAAATTGTATACTATGATAATATAAGTTTCCGGGTTTTAACGATATCCTCGTTGCTTGCAGTTATAACAAACTTATATATGTACTTAGCTCGTTCATTACACTGTCATTAAATTTATTGCGCAGATGAAGTATCTGCTCTAGCATGTCGAGATTTTTTTTAATAGGTTAAAACGCGACAAGAAACACGCTGTTGTCAATTTTTGGAAATTTATAAAATATTAAATTATTACATATGATGTGATGTGGAGTTTGTTGATCTACTGATCTTCCACTTAAAATTACTGGATATTTGTCTTCACTGATCACAAACCAACATAACCAATACATTAAATTATTAATTTTATTATATTTTATATTTCCTACCTTTTCACATCATCTGCAAGCTTTAGGTCGATTAAACATTTTCGAACGAACCAGTATTTCCCATTTCAAATAAAAATTCTGCTAATATTTCACGAGAATCAGGTTAATCGTGGATCTCAGAAAATTGATTTTCTCCTGTCTATCCATTTCCCTTTTTGTTATGCCTAGATTTCACACACAAAGCTGTGAAAAGACACCCTCCTTTGACTTATTGCTCAGCTAATGAGACTCCTATTGAATGAAAATGATTTTATGCAAAACCGGACGGTTTTCGAATCATTCTCGGCCTGTTTGGGGGACGCGAAGTTCTCGTTTGTTGGCGGCGGTATTTTGCCGGCCGGCCGCCGGAAAAGTATACTTTTACGGAGTGCGCGCATGCGCTTTTGGTCCAAGCGGCAACACTCTCCTGTGTCTCTCTTTTGACGCATGCGCGGTACATATGACTGATATTTGTAGACTGAACAGTACAGACTACAGGACTACAGCGCATGCCGGTCGGCAACACGTGAATCAGATTGCACGGAAGCCCGCGAGTCTTTTGTCAACCAATAACAACGACAAAAAAGACAAATTTTCCATAAAGTATTTTTGAACAAATACTTTCATTTTTAAATAAGAGATATCAATTTTCAACCAAATAGTTGAATTTTCATCCAAAAAAGAGAAATTTTTAACCAAGAATGAAATAGTTAAATTTTTAGTTTCAAACAAAAAAAATTTTCAACAAAATAGTTATTTTCGAATAAAGTGATGAATTTCCTACTAAAATTATAAATCTTCTAGTGGAATAATTTAATTTCACACCAAAAAGATAAATTTTCAATTGAAATGATCAATCTATAACTGCAGTAGTTGAATATTCAATCAAAAAGATGGATTTTCAACAAAATACATGAATTTTCAAGTTATAACGATACATTTTTAACCAAAAATTGTATAATTGAATTCCCAGATTAGAAAAATTTTAACCGAAGAGATGAATTTTCAATTCAAATTAAGCAATATAACTTGCAAGAAGAAGCTGAAAATGATTGTTATACTTATGATCAAGGATTGATATTTTCCTTACGGGGGGCGTCGCCCCCCGAATCCCCCACGGGGGCTCCGCCCCTCGACCCCGCCGTGGCTCCGCCCCAGACCCCTGCGCCCCCACCCTTTACAGCTTCACCCACAACACACACTCTCAAACGAAAACCATTCCGTTTTTGCATAAAATATCGTGTGTTACTCCGCAGCAAACCGTTGACGTCCTCGCCCGCTGTTTGTAGTACACGGCCACAATATACTATAAAAACAGTCATTTTAAAGCTCCTAGACTTTTCATCTTTTATTTTTTTATTTTCTATATTTTTCAAAATTTTTAATAACAGTTTTTTCAATAAATACTTACAACTGCTATTCTGATCACCACAGTTAGATGCAGAGTTTTTTCATTAGTTCACTGATAACAAACAGTCATTTGTAACCAAAATGTCACGAACGTTTTCCTTTAGTACGGCAGTAAGGCTTGATCAAAACGGAGGTGAGGCACAGTGGACTGTAGGCATTGGAAACTTGACAAAAAATCGAAGAGTTGTTGAAATCGTACAAAATATGCAGTTTTGGGGTTTTCCAGATCCCTGATTTCAAATATATTTTCAAAATTCAAAATAGCGAAACCAAAAGGTAAAACCTATATGCTTACCCAGGTGCGAAATTCGGTCGGATGCCAGAGATTGACCATCGGCCCAGAGTCGGTCCTACTTTGGTAACCGATCTACGGTAATCAGAGTTGGACCGACTAAGGTGTTTTCAAGCTGCCATGGTCTCGCCGACGTTGGCGACCGGCGTCGGCTGTGGGCGAAAAGCCAACTGTCGGCCCAATTCTGGCCCAACTTTGAGCCGACGATCGGATAAACTGTGGCAGATTGGTCGGTACGACCGCAAGAATGCGGTCGGTCCGACTCTGTATACAGCAGTCGGTTAACCACAAGTCACCTTTATGCACCGGATGGTCGGATAAACCTTGGCCCAAATATAGACCGGCCGTCGGACAAACGCTGATTTATGGTTTTAAAAAGACCGTGAAAGTACGGTCCGCCCGACTCTGGGCAATAGATGGCCCGACCATCGGCATAACATTGGCTTTTACAAGTCATCATGATGCGCGAATTTTAAATGCTTATTAAAAATCACATTTTATGTCATTATCAAAAGTTGTAAAATAGCCTGAAACGCGAAAAAACAAAATATTACACTGAGAAAAATTATTCAAAGTGGACGCCAAGAAAAAAAAGGTTTTGAACAAAAATTGTTCAAAAAAGTTTGAAAAAAATGTTTGAAAACAAGTTCTTTGAAAAAAATTGTTAAAAAGAAATTTTCGAAAAAAAAGTTCACAAAAAAAATTGAAGAAAACTTTGTGAAAAAAAATGGTTGAAAAAAAATTAAAACAAAAATTTTGAAGAAAAAAATTTGTTTGAAAAGTTGTTGACAAAAATTTAAGGGGTTCAGCCCGGGGCTACAAAACCCTAAAAATTGTAATGGGTTTAAATTATTTAAAATATTTAATTTTAACTGCTTTGAGTTTTGGCTTATGAGGATGGTTTTTTCATTGACTTTCAATTCTGTAGGCATAGAGTAATGGTTAAGACTGCCGACTACTAGGCGATAGATTGAGGTATAGATGTAGGTTCGAAACCCCGTAGCGATAGAAATTAATTTTATTTGTGATATAATTTAAAAAAATGTAATATATGTATTTATTCTGAGCAGGACCATTAATATTTATAGTCGAAATACTCGCCATCAATTATTATTAATTTTTTGAATAGATTGAATCTACAAAAATTAAATTCGGCCCCACATTGTTGTCCAAGGTTGGGCCGACTTCATACCAAATGTCGGGCCGACTTTGAGAAGTCAAAGGCGGTTGACCGTTATCATTTAGCTGGTTGGCCCGAACAGTGGCGCAAAAAGTTGGACCGACCGTCCGACGGTTGGCCCGACCGTGGGCCGACGGACAATTCGCACCTGGGTAGCAAATGGAAGAATATCGAAGGGTAAAAATATTTGGCTTTGAAATTACTGCTTTTTTTATAATTACCGGTTATGTGATAAAACAAGCGATAGCTTCATAATATTCGTGTGTAAATTATTCAATTTTCTTTCGAAAACTCACTTGCAGGTCTGGAAAATTGTTTTATACAAGACTGTTAAGATTAAGAGTTATTTTTCAGGTGGTTTTGATTCATGTTATCTTTGTCATAGAGGGCGAGCGACTCTCTGTACACAGATATGTATGTATCTGTCTAAGACTGGTTCCGAAATGATCAGTAAGCGTACTAACGAGCACTGCGGCAGATCGGTAGTGATTCCGGTAAACTGTAATTTCAGCTGAGACGTTTAATCGACTAATGATTATAAAAATGTGGAATAAGAGTGGAAATTGAGTGGAGATAGATGTTCTCTTTCATTAACGTAACATTTATCATTGTTTTATTCAATAAAGAACTTTGAATAGTTTCCCGCCAACTGAAGGTCTACTATTTCGTGAAAACCCTTATCACCTTAGAGTTGATTTAAATAAGAAGAACAAGAACCTTTAATCAAATATGTTCATCTTTTAACAAAGACCAATGCCTCATAATTATATCCAGATGCATATATTTTATGTTCATCTTACATACGCGTCGCAGAAAATTATTTTTTAATCTACGCCTTTTATTCTTTAAATATGGCAACAAGCACAGTACAGAGGTAATAATTGTAGAAAATATACTTAACATTTACAGAACGACGTATATTAAATACAATTTCAATTTAAGAATAGTTGGAAAACTCGACTTTTGACCAGCTCCTGGTCGACTATGCACTAAAGGAACTACTCCGTGATGATTGTGACTACTTCTGTGACTACTTTTGGAATGGTTCAGGCTCTCGGTGATCTTAACACGACGGGATAAACGCCAGTCGCTACGGGCGACTGTCGTTTGTCTTTTTTTTTTACTGCAATATCAATAAGTGAATATTGTTAACAAGACGTCTTAGCCTCGACTGTCAAAGTCTCTTGCGCACGTTTCGGTGCGCATATCCGAACCATAGCTGAGGCTTCTACCAGACTACAATCGATTACTGGACCCTGACTAGGCTACCGGGCACGTCCTCGGGTTGCGGATAGAGGACAATGGTTCAGGGATGGTCCCGAAGGAAATATGTACCTCCAAACCAAGACGATCAGAACCGTACCAAAGGCTGCATCGTACCAGGGACTGGTGTTCCATATGGTGTCTCTAGGATAACCAATCGATACCTAGAGTATTCAGACCTTATCCTTGTATGCGGGGCTCTGCGAGGGCAGATAGTTTTTTCCTGACTACTCGTGGAAAAAGATGGGGACAAACAATCAAAACCAGAATAGGAGAATATGTGAGGAGCTGGGAGGTCTGTTGGATGTAAAGGGGAAACAAGTCGCGTACCTGATTGGCGCAGGAGACCTTTGAGGAAAAGAATGGCGAGATGGGAACTCTTCTGGAGGAGATGAAGAGAGTTCTAGATGACAAGCAGCCCTACAGTGGCTTGAAAAAGAACATGTTCCTGCCAATCAGGAGTGGAATCGAGTCAGGACTGGACGTGCTACGGAAGATGAACGCGGGAATTTGCCTTTTGTGGCAGAATTTCAGCTACACTGGATGAAACCTGCAAAACCGGATCAGTGACAGGGCCACGGAGGTAAAGAAGAGGGTTCTGGCCAGCAAGGGGTTACTAATGAAAAAAGATGCCGCGGAAACTCCTGCACCCCATCATGGGAAGAGAGTGAGCTGAGAACCCGCAATGGCGCAGTGGCGACCTCAACTCCAAGGAAGGATGATGGAGATGTCCTCATTAGGTTGGGATAAATAGCGGAGGGCAGGGCTGACCTATTCTCTGCTATCAAGGAGGCTGTCGGACGAGGGCCAAGGGGAACGTGCGTGAGCTCGTTCCGCGCATCAATGTCGAGGTCTTGGACTTAGAGACAACGAATAGGTAGATAAAGGTCAGCCTCACAAAGAAGGCCTTTAGAGGGGATCTAAAGGCTCACGTGGAGCTGAGTAAAGAGCTGGCGGCAAAATTGATACGTACAGGATACTCAAAGGAGGGATAGGTGTCCTGTAGAGTACGAAAGAAGGCGGAAATCATCAAATGCTACCGCTACCAAGACTACAGCTATCCGAAAGTGGGATGCGAGGGTCCTGATCAGACCAGAGCCTGCTGGATGCGCAACAAGGAGGGCCACAGGGCTGCAGAGTGCGACAGCATGCCGCAGTGCTACATTTACGCCGCTGAAGATGGGAAACCTCGGACCGACCATGTGCCAGGGGGCAATGAGGTGCAAGAAGTTAAGAGAGGCCGCCCCGTCGAGGAAGCCTTCAAAAATACAGTGATAAAGATCCAAGCTCTACCAAGGTGTCGGAAGCCGACGAGCCCGTTGCGTGACACTGCCGCGTTACTGAAGACGATGCGTACATCTTGGTTGGGCTAGAAGAAGGCTAATGCCAGGCAGGCAAGAACAAAAGGATGCCAAAGCACAACTTACAGGCCGATAACCAAAACTCTAAAATAATGCAATAAACGTCCCGTAGTCTTGACCTGGCCTCGATCAACACTGTTCTATCCGATCGATTCTAATATTTAAACGAGACAAAAAATTAAACAGGCATCTTCCACAATATGATTGTTTCTATTGAAATTATACAATTATCTTAAATTAATTCTAGGCAGTAATTCTGATCTGATAGACATTTCTTTACTTTTCGTCTCGAATTGGTTAGATTTATTGCTAGATCGATATATAATTACGATTTAAGACCATACGTCAACATATGCTCCTGCTATAAACAATTTGATCATTCATTACACAGACCCACAAAAAAAATTGTTGTTCTGAGTCTTGGATGCTAATATGATATTCCCATGTATTTTTTCCCGCTGAAACCGAATCCGCAACCCGTTTTACCTCTACACGTCAGGATTTTGACATATCCTCAAAAACAACCCGAAAAATCTCTAAAACCGGTCAAATAATTTACCCCATACCACTTTCACCCCCCCCCCCCAAATTGGTAACCCTATAACACCATAATCTCATAATCCCCTAACCGCGTGATACCATAACCATAACAGTCGGTGGCGTGTATAATCGCTCGTCAAAATTTTTGTTGTTTACGGGCTGAGTTCGTGCGGGCTGAGTTCGTGTTGCCAGCTCTGTGTTACGTCAGTTACTCGATACAATGGCTCTCGAAATCTCTGAGGATAAATTTGAGCTCTTAATGCGAAAAATTGGAAATCTGGAGTCCTCACTTTCAGCTCTCCACAACAAAATTGACCACCTTACGCTTGAAAATCAAGAGCTCAAAGTCGAGCAAGAAAAACTGAGATCCGTTATTACGGAGCAAGACCGGAAAATCGAAGCAATGGACCAAGCCTTGAGAAGCAACAACTTGATTATTTTCGGCGTTCTGGAGGAAGATGACGTGGATCTGGTGCAGTCAGTATGTGGCATTTTCAAGCAGCATCTTAATATTGAAATACGTTCTGACCAGGTCGAATCTGCTAGACGGACTGGAGGAATAATCCGGGACAAACCCCGTCCCCTCCTAACTCAGCTACGTTCCTTCAAGGATAAGAAAATGATCTTATCGAAGCTGCAAAAATTACGCGGCACTGAGATCAGCATTGCGGAGGACTACACTAAAAAAATCCAAACTGGTAGGAAGACTCTACTTCTATATCTTAAAGAGGCTAGAAATTGTGACCTCAAAGCTTCCTTAAGCTATAATGCAATTTATGTGGATGTCAAAAGGTTCGAGTCCAATATCTGTCATCGTTGGAGTCTGTAATCCGGAATTCTAAACTACCTGTGAATAGGGCGGAACCATTTTTTACAAGAAAATGGGGGAAGCAAGCGGCATGCAGGAAAAGGTGAAGCGCAAGGCCTCGGAATCTCCACCAGTCAATGTCAAAGAGCAGGCGGGAAATATTCAAAATCGGCTATCAATCAGGGAGACGAAGAAGAAAAATTTAAATGGATAAATGAGCGAAATTTATCAGGACGAGTCAACAATTCTACAAACTTCTTCTTCTGGAACTGTCATGGTTATGTAAGATTTTTAAACTCCGGTATTAATTATGATAAGTTTGATATTATAGGAAACGTCGAAACCTGGCTCACTCAAATTCCCAAAAACTTGTACGCGGTAAATAAATATGATCATTTCTTCTCTAACGCTTTAAAAGAAAAATCAAAAGGCAGAGCCAGTGGCGGCCTAGCCCTTTTCATAAATAAACTTCATTATAATAGTGAGCTCATAGATAAGTCAGAGTATTGGATTTTGGTTCGAATTTATAGCGCAAATAAAATTAATTTCATTGTAGGAATCTGCTATTTTAGCCCGACGGTAGACAGAGAAGTAATCCTACAACTTTTCGAAGAAAACTTATGTGCTCTGTCTGAGAAGTACAATAACGTTCCTATCACTATATATTGCGCACAACAGGAGGGGGCTGGGATTGGTAGAACTGATGGAGGTAAATGAGTTTTATCTTTTAAATGGTAGATCGAGGAGTGACAATCCAGCCCACTTTACGTTTGTTAATGCAGGGGGTAAAAGTGTCAATGTCTTGGTTTGGTACAATGCTGAGGCATTAGGTATACTTGAGGACTTAAAGGTGGATCAATCCACACACACCTCGGATCATTTCCCGGTCTTAGTCTCCTCTTGTTGATCTCCCACCTCAGCTGGTGACTCAAGTGCGCTGAATGTAAACAAAAATAAAAGCTTGACGTTTCTGAGATGGACAGACGACAAACGGGAGATCTTCTCGA
>CAKNWT010204085.1:0-21802 GCA_932066315.1 Andricus coriarius | reverse complement strand
CCCCCCCCCCTGCTTCCTGGGGGAGGTCAATTTTTTTTAAAGTCGCTTTTCCCCCTCGAAAATAAAAAGTTTTTATTTCAAATATTTTTTCATAGGATGCGTATTTCTTGAGATATTTTGATGTCTCAAGTTAAAAAAAACACCCTATATATATATTTAATTTGATTAAAATTACTAATTTTGCTACAAACTATTTAAAATATGTCAATGTTTTTCAGATATAAATTCTATCCCAAGCATAATTTGTATACTAAATTAACCCAAAAGTCTGCATAGAATTTAGAACTGAAAAACATTTACATGTTTTAAAGTAATTTGTAGCAAAATTAGTAATTTTCATAAAATTACTAAACCTTCCACAAATTGACGTTGATCTACTTTGAAACAATACTTCTGAAAACAAAGGTCTAGAAAACAAATTGATTATATTATTACTATATTTCGCTATGGGGGAATACAATTTTTATCTTGGATAAAAATTATCTTTGTAGGTTTCTTCGATATGAGTTGGTATAATATTTAATAATACAGCCACAAAAAAGAAAATATTTTTTCGGGTCTGGAGGTTAGACCATGTTGACTATATGTTCTTTGGGTCGCTGAATCCGAATCCAAGGTCCAAAAACCCCGAGCACGTCAAGGTTCTGACATAACCTCATAAAACCTCATATAATTTTTTTTTTCAAATCCGGGGGGTCAGAACATGTTTATTATATGTTTTTGGGGTCGCTGAATCCGAAACCGAGGTCCAAAAAACCCCAGCACGTCAGGGTCTTGACGTAATCTCAAAAAACCTCATACCAATTTTTTTTTAGTCCGGGGGTCAGGCCAAGTTTATTATATGTTTTTGGAGTTGCTGAATCCGAATCCGAAGTCAAAAAAGTTCCAGCACGTTAGGGTTCTGACATAAAAAAAAATATACCAAAAGAAAAATTATGAAGTATTATGAGGTTTTATGAGGTGATGAATATAAGTGCTACCTCAAAAGTGATAAGTTTGAAACATGAAGAAAGACTTGAGTTTCTATCAAAGATTTTGGCCGCACTGAAAAAATAGATGTGTATTGCAGCGCAACGGATCCCAATACCGTTTCTGTTTTAAATATTGCATCGTTCATACACAATTTATTATTAATATAACTATATAAACTTAGAATATACATTATGAAAACGTGATCGTTTCTCAATTAAAACTCAAAAACCAGCAGAAAGTATTTTAAAAATTATGAAATTATGTTTCCATAACAATTCATTGCTACTAATTGAATTAGTAAGTCGGCAGCACTAAGCAGATTAGTAGAATACCCTTACTAATTCATTTAGTAATATAAATCTTACCATTTCATGTAGTAGAAACTGATGAAATTACTAATTTAACAGTCAAATACAATACTACTAATTGCATTAGTAAAATTTCTACTAATTTGGACACTCAGAGAAAAAGTTGTCTTGAAACAAAAGTATCGTCCTCTTGCCTGTTTTGCTTTGAACGACTTGAATATATTTTTTACACAAACAGAATTATTTGGCTGCAACATTAGGTGAAGTTAGTCGCATAAGGAAAATTTTTTGCTGCAAAAGAATTCCTGTTGAGACAAATGAAAATCCTCTGAACCTTCAATTTAAGAGGAAATTCCATTCACGTCAAGTGACATCCTTTTGTCACAAGAGGACATTTCTCTGAGTGGATTTAGAGAGTAGTTTTCAAAGAAATATATTGTTTGGACTTACCAAAATTTCAATTTTTACTAGTAAGCGTTTAAACTATTTAAAGTTTCCAAAATATAAATTCGATTCAAAGATAGAATTTATGTAATTGCGAAATCTAGTCATTTAAAAATTTGCATCAGAAGCTTCTAACTTTAATCGAATTTCTTTAATTTGGCTTGAAAGCTTTGATACCTGTTGATACTTTTGATATCATAAGTAGTGTGAATTTAAATATTAGAATATTATAAAGTATAATAAAATGTATCATTCTCTCAGTCATTATGTTAATAAATATTAGTTTATAATATATGAAAGAACAATTTCTTATACAAAAAAAATCGAAAATATAATGACGATTAAATTAGTGATCTTGAACTTTACTTCATACATTTCTTTAATAGGCTAATTTCTTGATTTCCATGAAAGAATGAAAAACACGCTTCTGAATAAAAAAGCCTACTTTAGAATTATTTTATTCTTAAAGGTTATACTGAAATTTTCAAATTTTTAATAGAATTTTTGAATGATTATTTGAAAATTAATCTTTTATTGTTATCCACTGCATTTCCAATTAAAGGTAACTAAAATGATATTAGTTAAACTTTCGACTCTTCCATTCAATAATAGTCTACGTTGCGTTGGTGCGCAGTACTATTCCAGGTCGTAGGTCTACACATGACTTAGAGCAGTATAGTCTACAAATATCGTAGAAGAGTCATTCTTTTACCTTCATTCGAACAATTTTAATGCTTTAATTTTCTGTAATTTTTTCTGTATTAATTAAAAATGGACGATCAATTATCCAGAGCTACATGCACATATATCGACTCTCAATAGAAATGCGACATTTACTATTTGTTTACTTTAAGTCCCAGGCATATCTTATTTCAGAACCAGACCCAGGTGACCGCAACCTGGCGTCGTTTTCTGGTTTTATTTTCCAGCGTTACAGACTACGTAACAAGTGAGAAAGAAATCTAGAAGGCATCTAGAAAGCAAAAACTGAATTATTTTTAAAAATTTAATTAAATATGCGTCGAAGGCTGTGCAGTGCACCGCAGAATTTATATTGATATATTTATTGAAATATTATTACACACAGAATGAAACTGAAAAATCGGCTTCAATAGTGCCCTAAAGAATTAAATAATGATCATTTCTAAAAAAAAAAAAAAAAAAAAAAAACCATTTAAAAAACAGAATCATAAACAATCATGTAGGGAAAATGCTAAATTCGACAAACTGTGGCGACGACGCAAGCTATTCGCAGCCTGGCATCGAAATCCCTCATTGTCCAATACATATATACCTATTTTTTTTCGCAACCCATGAAAAATTAACCGCATTCAAATCTCCGTTTTTCATTAAACAGGTGTTCAAAGTTTTTGTAATAGCTGCACTTTTCTTTTTTCCTTAATATTTTTAGTATTTTTCAAATATTTATATTTAGAAACGCAGTTTTAGAACAGAAATTCTCTATATAAATAATAGTTGGTTCAACTAACTGATGTCTTTTTCAGCATTTAAAGTTTAATGGTGATGATAATAATAAGTTTAATATGTAAAATTACTATGTTTTTAATTTTAATAGAATTATTAATTAAAGAAAAGAAATGTTTTGAACGTTTCTAACTTTGAAAGTTTGGAATTCATGTAAAGTGTAAATTACGATTGAATAAGAATTCAGCACATTTGTTCTTTTCTTGTTGCGAGTGTATAATAACTGAAATTCCAATTACAAGGCTACAAGTGCTCGCATTTTTTTCAGCAGTGTCGTCAATCCGGTTCGACAGTTTAAACATGAAAGAACCACTTCTTGATCAATAATTGTATGAAAGATTACCAATATCTCCTGACACTAACATTGTTTTCTCGAGGGAAACTTTTATTTTAAGCCAAATTATTCAGAAATTGGTTTATAAGAGTTCCTCATTCAAGCCGATTTTATTTAGTTTTCATTGTCTCTGTGATTTACAATAATTTTTTTAATTCGATTTGAATATTAAGCTAAAATATATTACTTATTTTGTGTATAAGCTTTTTTTCGAGTTTTTATGAAAGCATATCATGACCCCATTTTATTTAAAGCACATTATACTGAATTACGTAATCATTGAACAACGAACTTCCAACAATGTCACGATTTCATGGCTAATCATTGTCATAATTACTTCAGGGAAACGTAGCTACATGCAATGCGTGCACTTTCGACCGAAACTGCATTGCGTTTTAATAATGTTTGTCAAATTCAACAATTATATTTTAAAGTGTTTTCGTTTCTCGGATCTCACATAATATGCGAAACCCGAAAACTAAACAAAAGAGTGAAAAAAAATGATAAATCCATATTCAAGATAATTCCTCAATAATTTTCCTTCAATAACTTGTTATTGAATAATACTGAATTATTGAACCTATAAGCTTGGATATATGCAGTTTAAACAAAATAATGAACACTTAATTACAAAATAAACGAATTTTAATGTAAATATTTGGAAGGTTACACACTTTTTAAAGCAAGATTTTAATGGGATAGAATTTTTTTGTAAACCAATGGTCAACAGTCATATTTGTTGAGTCCTAATAATTATAAAACTGTGCGTCACTATTTTTTTCCAAAAACTGAATTTATGGTATTTGTTTCGCTTACTCCTCATATACAAAATAATTTGAAAATGCTGATTTCTGTATGCCTTATTTGAATTATAATCGATGCAATAACTTTATACTGTCGTAACAAATTTGGAGAATTTTAATTACAAGTTTCGAAAAATAACTGTTAGAAAAATCTGGCTGAATTTTAGTGCACATGAATTGGAACTTTTTTCCACTCGCGTACATTAAATTTCATGTACAGTATGTATTACAATTCAAATATTATCATTGAAGAATGTGCTTCTGTTCGCTTCCACTTTAATGATTGTTTGCAGGTAAAAAAATGTTTATAATTCAAATTCGATTACCCCTTGACAAAGTTTTTCTAACTTTCTAGGGGAATTATTTATCTTAAAATCCTGTTAAAACCTCAGAATTAAACATGTGGATCGAGATTTTTTATTATACCTGCATATTCTGTTTTTTTTTTATCAAAATAAATTTAAAATACTATTTATACTTTTAAAAAAAGGTAAAAAGAATTTTCAGAAAATAATTTTCAGTTACAAGTGCATGGAAATCACTTTAGTCACCAGTACCTGAAATTTAAGTTACAGTTGTAGTTTGAAGTGCTTGAATTTTTTAACGGATAGTAAATTCACATTAAAACTGGTAAAGTTAAGTCTATAAAAGGTAAATAAAGCCAAAAAACTCACTTCATATTTATCTCCGTTTCCGCTTAAAACTTCTGTTACAAACTTGTCCTATTACTTCCGAAATAATAGACCAATTTTACTTCCGCGTCTGTATACATAGGGCGGGCGTTAATTCACGATTCAAGCATAATAATTCCGATAATGAAAATACAATATCAAATTAACAAACTATTTGTCTTGAATTCTCAAGTTGCATAGAAATCCAATGAGCATTGTTAAAGTTAAACTTAATTCGTTCTCAATTCGACATCATTATTCCTCATTGCTCAAAAATCTCCATAAAAATAACCAACCTTAAAGCTACGCGTGAACCCCATATTTCTATATCAAATATGCATCAAAATAAAGGAACCGACGATCACATAAAAACTGATAATGTTCATATAAAAATGTAATAAATCTACAGAACTTCTCACTCGATTACTTCACCTCCTCCACTTGAACTTCCCGTAGAAACTTTTTCTGCTACTTCCGGATTAACATATAGCAATTTTACTTCTTTTACTACCGTGTCTCTGAAAAATCGTAATACATATAGCAAAAATTGAAAAAACGCGGCGTACAACGTTTTACGTTGTTATGTTCTCGCGTGAAAGTCGCTGGCGTTCATTCATGAATCGAATATCGGGGCGCGAAGATAAGGGTTGATTTGAATAGGCATGTATAGCGGGTTGCCTATATGCGATGATAAGGAGTGATGAGCACTGAATAACTACGCTCGTTTCTTGTTTACGCTCTTCACGGCGAATGCGAGCGTGTTTATGGCTCGGTTTATAACTGCATGGAACTTGGGACACGACTGATCGAGTGACCGAGGGGGTTAGCATTGTAGAATACCCCTCCTGTGCGCTTGTATAGAATTACATGAAGCGCGGTGTATGGCACGCATGTATGGGCGAAGGCACGCATATATAGTCGCATATGCGCCCAGTAGTCCCCTTTACCCAAACCCATGGGGTATTGGGGCATGGAACGAGGGAGAAACAACCCCCACCCCCTGTCCCTTACCTTCACCCCTCTTTCCACAAAAGTGCCCCACCACCCCTCCTTGTATGCGTGAATCATGCATATCGATTTTCTTTCGTTATTTCATCGTCGTTCAATAGCTTCAACGAGGACATACGCCGTATTCTTACGGCCATGCAGTTTTTGTTCATGACGATGCAATGGTTCACGGGGGTAAAACGAAATCGAGAGTTTTACAAATTCTTGAAAATTTGCAACAGGTTGGCCGCAGCTCAGGGAGAACCTGGTAATCAGGAAAAGTCAAGGATTTTGAAAAACAAAAATCAGGAGATTTTGTAAGAAGCACTTTCAGTAACTGTCAAGAATAATCAGAGCTGCCACACAGTCACTTTTAGACACTTTTTTCTCAAATCACTGTTTTTAGTCACTTTTCTTTCAATAAATTGAGCCTATTTCTGAATTTTCTCGAATTCTTTTGAAATATTTTAGGGTATTTTGGAAGATTCCACGAGCTTTTTAATATATTTTAACGGTATTTAAAAATATTCCAAGGAATTTGTAATAGGTTTCAATTATTTACAGGGATTCCAAAGAATTTGCAAGATTTTTGGGTATTTTTTAAAATTCTGAGGAATTTTCAAGTAGATTTGAAAAGTTTTACAGGATTTCGATAGATTTCATAGGATTTGAATTTTTTTTTTTTTTTTTTTTACAAAATCCCAAGGAATTTTCAAGGCCTTTAATGAAGGGATTTCAAAAGATCTGAAATATTTTAGGGTATTGTAAAAGATTTCAAGGAATTTTTAATTGATTTCAGTGATTTCATGAGATTGAATTATTTTGTGACATTTTATTACATTCCAAGGCTAATTTTCAAGAAATTAAACAAAAATTTTGAAAGGAATTCCAAGGATCTCAATGATTTTAAGGCATTTGAAAAATTTGTTTTGTCACTGTAAAGAATTTTCTATAATATCGGAAGATATTGAATAATTTTACAGAACCTACATAAGATTTTAAGCTATTTTGAAAGATTCCTAAGGATTTTTATAAGATTTCCGAACACAAGAAGTGAGGACTTTCGTAATAAGGTTTTACGGATCTGAAAAGATTTTCAAATATTTTTTGCGATTCATTTCAAATTAACCCTGGATTCTTTTAAATAATAAAATAATAAAAATTTGATCTGCTGGTAGAGGAAATATTATTCTATCAAGTAATAATAAAAATTAGGCTTAATCCAAGTCCAAAATAGATTAGATTTAGAACATAGCTGAGGCTTCACTATATATGGGGGCATGGCAACCAAATATCTGCGCGTATAATCTGCCTAAGAGAATTTCAACGAATAAGAACTCATACCGTACACTACCATAGCCATCACGATTTTTAATAAAAAGACCTTTTACTTCTTGCTTAATATGTTTCACATCCTGAGATATTTCTATTTCATAAAAAAACAGAAGTCTGTCTGCTTGCCCCAACACGTGCGGTGCAGGACCGACGAAATACACCTTGTTAGAACTAATGAAATGATCAAATCATTGTTTTGTTATGATACCTAATGCGTATGGAAATATTATATACAATAATGGGGCACTTGAAATGCTTCAAAAGTGGATGCATGCCACGTTTAATTAACTTTTTATAGAGCAATGAATGTTAACCGGTCAGTCTTGCCCCACTCTAACGTAGTCGAATAAGTTTTCAAAACAATAAACTGACAAAAATGTTGTTGATTCCATATACCATAGTATATGGTTATGAGTGTTGCTACATATACCTAATGTAGACGTCAAAATATTTGGTTGACCGAACTAACATTTTTGGTTATTAATATGTGGCTTATTTCATCAACAGTTTTGTTTGAATCATCCCAAACATTTGGCGAAAAGAACAGAACGAATTAACGAAAAACTTTGGTCACCTAAACGATTTTGTTGAATGCTCAACACTTTTTTTCTCAGTGTATATTGTAAGTCTGCTCTTACTTCAAGTTTACATTTCAGAAACAAAACCAAAGTCTTGCAATTAAATTATAGAAACAAAATTATTATTATGGTCTCCAGAACTAAAATTATATTCTCTATTATATTATTTCGACAAAAAAATTCTTAATAAGCAAACTTGTCTCTAAATCCTTTAAATGAAGGGTGGCACAGCAAAACGAATCAACACACATTTTGTCGAAAAAGAGATTATTAGGTAGAAAATTCTAAATAATTCAAATATGCGTCCTCACGAAATAATTTGTTTATAACTCGTTTTTTCTATTATGCCAAAGAAAAACCCCAAAAAACCCAAAAAATTTATTAATTGTACTTTTGGGTCACTAAATCTGAATCAGGAAGTGAAATATTTCGATCACGTCTAGTTTTTTTTAGAAAATTGAGGACAAACACGGTTTTGGCCATTTTTTAAAACACAGCGTAGGACGCAAATATGACGTCCGAGAGAATTCTAATAGAGCTCAAAGTACAGGTTTAACCTTATACTTTAAGATGATTATATTTTTTTTTATTTTTACTGCCTATATTAAGCTGTAAAAGGTTGCAGCCGCGCGTGCACTCGTGAGCGCTCGCTCACAGTAGCTTGCTTGGAAATGTTTTTTCAATATAATCATCTTAAATAACAAAATTCCACCTTCAATTTTAGCCCTACTAGAACTCTATAGAACGTCAGGTTCGCGCCCTATGTTTTTCCGAATAACGATAATTTTCTCAAAAACTTCTTCCTCCATTTTGTAAGAAGTGGATGATTTTTTTAATTAAATTTTTTTCTCCTCCATTCGGCAGCTCAGAATCTAGAAATGAAATTTTCATTTATTGAGAAATCAATTATTCGGCAGCTAATAATCTAGAAATCAAATTCTAAGCTTTTCATTAAATTGAAAATTAGATTTTATAGAACGTTTTTTGTGTCTCCTTAAAATTGGCCAAATGTGAGTTGATTATAGTTTTGCTGTGCCACCCTTCAAATATTCATATAAACTGATTTATAAAAATGTTATGTGAAGAAACTTATCAAATAAACCATGTCTAGAAGTAACAACGCAGAAGAAACAAAATGTAATCTTCGCTGCGATTTCAGAGTAATCTTTACCTGCAACAAAAATTACCTTCACGTGCAAAGATTTACCCAGCACATGGGAAATGGTTACCATGTCAACTCTGTATTGAATCTTGTTTTGTTTTGATGTGGAAAAATTATACTTTATCTGCGTGAGAATTACCTGCTACAAAAATTTACTTCTATTTTTTCTGTGAAAATTAAAGGTATTAAACATCACGTATCCAAGAAGAAGCCTTTTGATTCAAGTGACAGGAAATTATTTTGTGTTAAACCGTGATTAATAGCATGTGGCAATCTCTGACGTCATTCAATCAAAATTAGGGCTTACCACATGCCATTAAACAGGAAATTACAGAAGGTTTAATCAAAATTATGGTTAACCACATGCCCTTAAACCGGAAAACGAGAGGAAATTTGGTTCCAAGATTAGGGAATTCTCGAATCGGGCTGGTAACTAATTTGCGCTTGAAAACATTATTCTTCCTTTTGTCTGCTCCATAATTTTATATTTTCTCTTGTCAATTATAATATAGCCAGCATAAGTATGCATATAGAATATTAAATACGAAAACAGTGAAATAAATATTTTTTTAAACAATGCTATAAGAGAAACAGATTGTTGGAAAAACAATTGGCGGTTGCGAATAAGGAACCATATATTATAATTTCATATCGATGCCGGCTTTTTTAAAAACCACTTAAAAATGAGTTCATTGTTTATTGTTTCTGCTTGTTTTACTACTCTGATATTATTTTCACCACTATACATCAGCATCATATATGTATTTAATTTGATTAAAATTACTAATTTTGCTACAAACTACTTTAAAAGATGTAAATGTTTTTCAGTTCTAAATTCTATGCAGAATTTTGGCTTAATTTAGTATACAAATTATGCTTGGGATTTATTGAGATAATTTGTATACTAAATTAACCCAAAATTCTGCATAGAATTTAGAATTACAAAACATTGACATCTATTGAAGTAGTTTGTAGCAAAATTAGTAATTTTAATAAAATTACTAAAACTTTCACAAATTGACGTTGATCTACTCTGAAACTATATTTCTGGAAACAAAAGTCCACAAAACAGATTCGTTATAGGTCGAGTATTCCGTTCCGGCAAAATATGCCGGATTTTAATTCTCTCGCCCGGCATATTTTGTCGGATTTTAATTTTGTCTTCCGGCATATTTCATCGTGTATTAAATTGAATTCCAAAGAATTCATTATGAATTCCAAAGAATTTATTATGAATTCCAAAAGTTTTATTATTTATTCCAAACAATTCTAGATTAATTGCAACGAGTTAAAAAATTGATGTTTGCAAAAATATGTCGGTCAATAGAAAATTAAAGGGAGATCTTGATGACAGGTGGAGGTTATGTGTCATCTTTATATATCCGTATTCCTTGCCGGATCTTAATTTTCACTTCCGGCAGATTTTGCCGGGTTTTAATTTTCTCTTCCGGCATATTTTTAATAACGTCATAATTTTCCGTAAATTATCATGAATTTCCACAACTTTCGTAAATGTTCACAAATGTCATCAATTTCCACAAACTTCATTAACTTCAACAAATTACATAAATTCAACAAATTTCATAAATTTCCACAAACTACATAAATTTCAACAAATTTCATCATTTTTGACAAATTTCATATTTTTTCCAACAATTTCATAAATTAATCAATAATGATAAATTTCCATAAATTTTAGATATTATGGTAATTTATCAAACTTTTCATGCATGTTTAAAGTTATGGTCATGGATGGAAATATATGATAATTTGAGGAAATTTCAGAAATTCATGGTAATAGATCGGTAACTTTTGTGACCAGTCACAGGGGTGCCCCCCCCCCCCCCAGCGGCGTTGGGAAGGGGTAAGCGTTTAAGCCAACATTATTTCTGTAACCAATCACAGGGGTGCCTTTCCGAAAGAGAAAATTAAGATCCGGTTAGATAAGCCGGAACAGAAAATTAAAATCCGGCAAAATATAATGCCGGAACAGAAAATTAAAATCCGGCAAAATATGCCGGATCCGCATACACTACGTTGATCATATTATTACTATATTTCGCTATGGGGGAATACTATTTTTATCGTGGATAAAAATTATCTTTGGAGGTTTCTTTGAAATAAATTGATATAATATTTAATAATTAATGCAAATAATACTAAGTCACTTCATCTTTATACTATAATACTTCCTTTACAGCTATACTGATAAAACTTTGACATATAGCGTGTTATTAAAGAATACCATACCAAATTCTTACCTTCCCTATTTTTTCGAACCCATTTTCACCTTGACAAGAATTCGAAAAAGCACTAAAATCTTTTCTGGTGAGAAAATCCGAAAAACAATCAGGATGAATTCTATTGTTACATTAGGTTTTTAATTTTTTGATCGAAATTTCCTTATAAAATAATATGTGGAGAAAATGACAGGTCTTTTAAAATGTTGTTTTCAATATTATTGATATTGTTTATACTCAAGCTTTCAACACTACTGAAAGAAGAATCTTTCAACTCCAGGAATGCTTTCAAGAATCCTAAGCAAGTGTAAAGTTTAATTGAACACATGATAATGACAACTGGATAAGACCAATTTTTCGATATTCTGTTTTTAACGATTTTAAGTAATTTTGAACACTATTCATCGATAAATATTAGGGACATGTAAAAATAATTTCTCCTTGCACTCGAAAAAATGAATTTTACAACTATGAGAATGACAGCTGAAAAGGGAACATTTGGGTTTTCCGCCCTCAAACAGTTCTCTGCTTTGAGAAAAAAAAACACCGTTGATTTATATACTTTATTGAAGTGTCTCGTCGTTACGAAATTCAGGATGACTATTCCAATATTTTTAATAAGCTTAACTACACTGTAAAAAAAAATTCTGGTAATTTTACCACTTTCAGAGTAGGTCCGATTATTACCTACTCCCAAAGTAACGTTTTCACTGACAATAACGAATATCCACTTTTAGTATGGAATTCAACTTTCAGGTTACGTAAGTTTCCAGACAAATTCTGTAAAATTACAATGCATTATCAAAATTATGACTTTGTAGGTGATAGCATGCTAACAAAAAATATTCGTGTTTTTATTCAACATTGTAACTTTAGCATCTACATGAGAAATGTGAGTGATGGTATACTACGTAATTATCAAAAAAATAAATTGAAATATGTACGAATATAAATAAATAAATTTATTTTTCTAAATACATCTTTTAACTATATTTTTTATCAATTTTGTAAATAAATGTTTCCATAATTCATACCATTCTGAAACACTCTTGGACAAATAATTGTAATTTTACCATTTTTTTCATTATTCTGCGCAACTTTGAAGCTTCACAATTTCTTGTATTTATACTACGTTAAGAGCTCTGAAAGTCACAGATTCACAAGCAGAAACTGTACTTCTATAATGTCTTGCTATAGTGTCAGTCTAAAAGTGGTAAAGTTACAAGATTGGTTGGAACTTCTAACATGCAAGTGCTTTTCACCCCATAATCAGAGTAGTAAAATTGCAGAAATTTTTTGTTGGTAATTTTACCATTCTAACTGGTACAATTTTTTTTTGTTTACAGTGTAGTCATCCGGAATTTTCGAGACGACTAGTCCATCCCCTTTTTCAACACAGCCATATATTATATTATATTGTATTGTACTGTATTATATTATATTATTATATTTGTATTATAGTATTATATTTATATTTTATATTTTGATTTATATTTTTTCACATTCTCATTAGAGAAGGTATTAGACTTGTGTAAAATTTGACCCCCTCAGTTTTGGTCAATTATCCACGTTTTGAGACATTCTGAACCCAAAAAAGAGGTTTTCGCGAATGTGTCTGTCTCTATGTGTGTATGTATGTATTTATGTGTGTATGTATGTAGATTTTTAGTTTGTTAGCACGATAACTTTCGAAAGAATTGACAGATTGGATTGGGCCTTGGTATACTCTTCAAGTGTCCTAAAATGAAGGACAAGTTCGTTAGCCAGCCATTTTTGATAAAAATTTAAAAAAGTGAGCGATTTTTCCAAATTTTTTATACTACTATTTTTCAAATTTAAAAATTCTATGTGCGAATATTTGTAGTACTCAAAAAGAAAAACAAGTTACCCCAATGACTTTTTCTGATAAAATAAAAATTACCAAAAAACAAATGAAAATGAACATTTTAAGACAAACAAGGCACGATATGAATAAAAGTCTAAGGAGAAAAATGTTCCTTTTTTAGCACCTTACAATACTGTTATAAAACTTTTTTAATTTTCTTGAAAAATCGAAAATTCAAATTTTTATCGCATAAAAAAATAATGAAAAATGAAAAATTCCATTTTGAGGTCAAACTATACAAGATACGGAAAAAGATTAATCAACCAAGATTGTGCACTCAAAAAAGATCTACAAATTTCTTATTAATTACTGTTTGATGGGACGCGTAGTTATTGTTTCATTTGTAAAAAACTGATTCAAGAATTAAATAAATTAAATTTTTGGACAAACGACACAAACCAAGAAAAAAATTAATAGACAAAAGTTGTTTACTCAGAAAAGAGCTAAAAATCTTTTATTAATCATTTTTTGATAAGATGCGTAATTTTTATTTCAATCGGCAAAAATAACATTAACAAACAAAAATTTTATTGGGAAAAACGACGCAAGGCCCGAAAAAAGATGAATAGACAAATTTGTTCAATCAAAAAATATCTTCAAATATGTTATAAAAATACATTTAAAATAAAAAAATTAACTTTTTGGAAAAACGATACACGCCTAGGGTGCGCGGCTGTTGGTTCTCGCGCTCGATACTGTCATTACCCCGCGCTACACATTTGGTCTTTTTATTTCCCCCACATTTGTGCACAGACCTTTTAAAATTATAGGTCAAATCATCGACAATTGAAAAAACAATTGTAATTTGGTGATTGTGAATTCTCTTTTTCTAAAGCTCCTTCGGCTTTAGCTAATACATTCTCATCACGTACCTCGTGCTTCGCACTCGATTTTGCCCAAAATGCGAAATTTTCTACATTTTGTGTTACACATTATTATATCAAATGTATATTACATTTATTTCTGTACGTCGGCCTGCGATTTCTTATTATATTAAAAATAGACGTATTTTCCTCGTCTTGTTTTTATAATTGAAAATAAGTGCGAATCCTATAAAAAAAAACATTTTTGTTATTATGTATTTTATTGCAACTTGTGTCGTTTTTTCATAAATTAAATTTGTTTATGTTCAATGTTATTGTTTACGATTTGGATAAAAAATATTCATCCCAGCGTAAAGTGGTTCTAAGAAAATTGGTAAATTTAATTTAGGCGAAAAATTTTGTTAGATAAAATGTTATTGTAGCGTGTATCGTTTTTCCAAAAAGTTGACTTTTTTGTTGAAATGTATTTTTACAACAAAAGGTTATAACAAATGTAGAGATCTTTTTTGGTTGAACAACTTTTGTCTATTCATCTTTTTTCGAACCTTGCGTCAAATTTCCTCTTATCGGCTGCCGCGCGTCAACTCACTTACAAGGAACCTAACGCAGGTGTCCGCCTCCGATTTGATTCTCCTTGATATATGTTACAGTACTGAAAAAAGTAAGCGACACATATTTTTTCTTTTCTGCAGATATTCGGTTTAAAGGGGTGACACCCACCCCCGAATATTTAACATGAAACAGAAATAAATATAGTTTTTTTATAAATCTTGAATTTTTTGGAATGTTACAACATGGAAAACGTTTCTAGTCATGATGTACATAACATAGAATTAGCATTTTAGAAGACATTTGCTTCCTAAGGGTAATATACGCCTATGTGGATTATTTATAATATATATATATATATATATTTGAGACAATTTTTGGAAAGACGATTCGTTTTGCAGAGAAATAAAAAACTGAATGATACTTTTTGTTTTATCGGAAAAATTTCCCCCTTTCATGGGCAATGTTCATTTGGTGAAAATACAACTGTGATTTTTTATTAATTTTATTCAACATGGGGATCTTGGATCCCACGGAGGTAAACCACCCCCAACCGTAAAAATCCGTACTTTCCCACAGGTTTGATCAAGGAATTCTAGTCTTGCCTAAATATCGTAGAAAATGATTCGAAAAGGGAATAAATGGAAAAGTATAGAAAAGTTGAAAAAGTGACCCCAAAAATCAAGAAAACACCCTTTTTTGAACAAAAAATAAATTTTCCAACTTCTTGCAGTTTCTATTGCAAATATTTCATGAATTTAAAATACAATAATCACAAACATTATTCAAAAAATATTAGCTACAAAAAATATGACATAAGGCACCCTTAGTGGTCAAAAACTACCCCTTTTGAATTTTTTATTGTAGATTTATTCTTATTTAAAGAAAGAATGTTCTCTAGAAATAGTTTTAATGTCTTTAATTACATTTATTGTAAAAACAAAACAACAGTTATTAAGTTCTACCGCAAAAATTATATTTACATATGAAATTAATCTAATTTGAATAAATATTTTTTCCCTAGACGTAATCATTCCTAATAATGATCCACTTTCCTGTACATTTTCATTTTCTTACCTTTTCTGATGACAGTTTACAATTTGTAGGCAAGAATTAAATAATTAGGAGTAAGTTATTCCAGCTTAGGGATATTGCTTACCATTCCTACAATACATGGTATGTTTATATATGTTTTTATAGAAGTTTCTTTCATTAAATAAGAAATCTATCTAAAAAAATTTTAAAGGGGTAGTTTTTGACCAATAAGGGTACCTTGTATTATCTGTTTTGTAAGAAATACTTTTTGAATAATGTTCGTGATTATTTTGCTTCAAATTCACCATATATTTGCAATAGAAACTGCAGGAAGTTCGAAAATCCATGTTTTTTTTCAAAAAAAAGGGTGTTTTTTTATTTTCTGGGGGAGTTTTTTCAACATTCCTATAGCTTTTAATTTTATTCCCTTGTCTGACCACTTTATACGATATTTAGGCACAACTAAAAATTATTTTATCAAACCTGTCCGTAAAGAGGGATTGTTTACGGTTGGGGTGTAACATCCAAGATCCCCTTATGCCTGATGATCATGAAATTAAAAATTATGTAGGGATGTTTTGCAGCATGAGGGTTGAAAATACATTTTCCAAAAAAGGGGACAATTTTTCTGATGAAACAATAAGTGAGTATCATTCAGTTTTCTATTTCCCTAGAAAACGAATCGTCTTCCAAAAAATTCTCAAATATATATATTAATAAATCAACTTTATGTACTTCATTACTGAAGACGTTTTTCATGTGATAACATTCCAAAAAATTCAGGATTTCTACAAAAAAACTCAATTTATTTCTGTTTCATGTAAAATATTTGGGGGTATAAACCCCTTTAAACCCAGTATCCGCAGAAGAGAAAAAATATGTGTCGCTTACTTTTTTGAGTACTACAACATATATCAAGGAGAATAAAATTAGAGGCGGACACCTGCGTTAGGTTCCTTGTTAGTTCCTCTTCATGCTCCGAGCAGAGCGAGCGTGCTTTTTTACTGTATGAGTGTAAATCAGCAGCATAACCCAAACGTTGTAATACAGTCCCTAATACTAAATGCAGTTATCTCACAAGTGAATCGAACATTGATTCTCCAATCTCCCGTCACCTATCCCTTCCACACAGAAGAAACATTGGCCCATCGAGCTGTATTCAGGTACTACAGGAAGTTGATCGTAGCGTGAAGGGCAGGCAAAGGCCAGCCGACATTGTAAGTATAGGCGAAGGGTCACCAAGAGTACGTTGACGGCAATCATCACTATGTAAGTAATTTTATGCGAAATTAATAACAAATGTGTTGGAGCAATGTCCCACACATGGTTGTATAAGATACGAGGGGAGAGTACACCCTCTCTCTCTCCGTCCTCCCCCCTCTCCCAAACATGGCGGGATTCGACTCTAATTTACATGTTCCATCAATTGTCGAGCTGATTGAACAATCATTACAGGGAGGATGGCAACTAGTCGCGATCCCCGCGGCCATTAACACAAATGTGTGAGGATGATGGAAGCTGCCGACCATAGACGTTCCTATGTTCTCCAAGCGGCTCCAGCTCCATGTGAGAAATGCCGCGTTTGTCATGAAATAGGCCGCTGTAGCAGCTTCGTCTGTTTAACGTCGATGGAGCGCAGAGAATTCGCCACAAAGGCGGGTCTTCGTTTCAACTGCTTGATACCAGGCCATTCTACAAATAATTGCCCATCACCTGGGACTTGCATGGTCTGCCAGAGCCGTCATCACACCGTGACCGTGCTCCACCCAACTGATCGCAAGCGAGAAGCGCCGGCATCAAATGAACCTTCTCCGGCCAAATTTTCTCGGACTAGCACGGAACCTCCTGAGACATATACGTCTACCTAGAATGCATCTCGTTCATGACTAGTCCTCCTCTCCGAAGCCATGGTAAAAGTAAGTTGTGACGACGGGCAACCTGCGATGGGGCGAGCTTTGCTGGATCCCTGTGCTTGTTGCCTCCAGAAATTCAACCTCGCTGCACCGGCAAAATGTTCAAATGAACAAGTAATGCACGATTGGCAAGGACTGGATCTCGCTTACCCACGGTTCGGCCATCCTCGAGCTCTCGATCTTCTAATCGGAACCAACGTTTACCCTTTGTTTCTGCGACCCGAGCTGCTCCGGCGAAACGAGATGATGGCTCAAAGGACTGATTTTGGTTGGAACATAACAGGCAGAGCACCGTCAAATAATGTTAATCCGACCACAACCACTTGTACCACACTCCTCACTTGCCCGGAGACGGCGTGGCATGATAAGCTCATTTCCTTGATGCAACGGTTTTGGTAATTGGAGGATGTGCCACGGGCCTCACGCGTTCCCCGTTAGACGAAGAGTGCGATGTCATCTTCGCTTGTCACCAACGAACTTCTGAAGGACGATATACAGTTTGCCTACCATTGAAACAAGAATGTATGTAAATTCTCGGCGAAAGTTTAAATGGAGCGTTAGCTTCCCTAAGCTCCTTGCATCGGCGTTTAAGTTAAGACGTCAAAATGACAAAGGCGTACACTTGTTTCATTACGGAATCCGCTCGACTTGGTGACATGAGACCTATACCTCTACCCGAGCTGCGCGCGAACGCTCGCCCCACTTACTACAGACCACATCATGGAAATTGGCAACGGGGAGATCATCATCGCCGCCTAAGAGTCGTCTTCAATGCATCTAGACCTACGTTAACTGGCTACAGTCTTAATGCCAAGCTTCACATTGTGCCTAAGCTGAAAACCAATTTGGGCCACATATTGATTCGGTGGAGACGCTACAGCAGGGCTGCAAAAGGCAGTCGGCGACTGCAAATACTGACAGTGGCAGTCGCGAGACTAGGTCAAACAGGCCCGAGAACAGGCCCTCATAAATCTTGTCGTTGGACTGATCCCTAATCCTTCACGGTAAATTACAGTTTGAAATGAAGAAATGAAATGTATTGTGAATACAAGTAGATAAAAATCAGACCCTTCGGTGTGAACAATGAGCCGCAACGAGCTGTGACCGTACCGACTGTTAACCCTTTCCAGGATTCCTGGAAATCGAAGAAAAAAATGACAGAAAAAATGGGTGGCAGTCGTGCACTTGTCGTGGCAGTCGGCACCTGCTTGAAGTACAGAATTGCTTTCGGCGCTGATGTCTGCATGATTTATCGACAGATTTTTCAAGAAAATTAAAAAAGTTTTATAACAATATTGCAGGATGTTCAAAAAGAAACATTTTTCTTTTCTTGACTTTTTATTATATCGTGCGTTGTTTGGCTTACAATTTTCAATTTCGTTTTTTGGAATTTTGTAAATGCTATAATTCCAGTAATTTTCGTTTCATAAAAAAAGTCATTAGGATAAATTCTTCGTCTTTTTAAATACACCTAAAGAGTATACTAAAGCCCAATCCAATCTGTCAATTCTTTCGAAAGTCATCGTGCTAACAATATAAAAATCTACATACATACATACATACACACATACCGACAGACTCATTCACGAAAACCTGTTCTTTGGGTTCACAATGTTTAAAAACGTGGACATTTAATAAAAACGGAGGGGGTCAACTTTGACACAAATCTAATACCTTCTCTGATGAGAATGTAAACAAATTTTGGAAAAACGATGCAAGGTACGAATAAAGATGAATAGACAAAATTGTTTTTTTGAGGATAAGGTTAAATGCAAAATCAAGAACAAATATTAAAGTAATCATGATAAATACAATTTGTACTTATTTTGCAACATCTAAATAAGCAATCGCAGGCAGACGTATAGAAATAAATGTTACATGCGTTTGATATAATAATTTTGAACATATAATTTAGAAAATTTCGCATGTTTGCTAAAATCGAGTGCGAAGCACGAGGTACGTGATGAGAATGTATTCGTTGAAGCCGAAGAAGCTTTAACAAAAGATAATTCACAATCACCAAATGACAGTTGTCGATGATTTGACCTTTAATTTTAAAAGGCCTGTGCACAAATGTGGGTAAAATACAAAAACCGAGCGCGTAGAGCGAGGTGAATACAGTATCGATCGCGACGCGCGAGAGAAATATATTATCGAGCGCGAAGCGCGAGAACCAACAGTCGCGCGCCCTAAGCGCACTCAAACCTGCCCTGTAAAATTTTAAATAATGGCCATACACTTCTACAATTTTGAATATACATTTTCTATTATGTAGTATACAGAAATAATTTTATTTTTGTTCCTTATCCAGTTGGCATTAAAATATTTTCATACATTCTTAATTATATTTTATATATATTGCACATATTTAGCAGGCTACTTCTGCTTTAAATATCGTCAAGAAGTACACAGGAGAGATTGGAATGGACTTCGGATCGGACAAGTGTGCCAAGATTCATCTGAAGAAAGGAAAGATTATTGGCGTTCACAATTACCCTGAGCCTGTGGATATAGGGTTTATTAGACACCTTGACACTGGACAGACCTATACATACCTGGGCGTGCCTCAAAGTCGCATTCAGGATGCGACATCAGTGAAGGAGTCTCTCCGAAGCAGATACAAGCATCTTCTTCGACAGATTTTTTCTTCAAATCTGTCGGCGTTGAACAAGGTACCTGCGACTAACATGCTTGCCGCACCGGTTCTACTCTACTTGTTTGGGGTAATTTAATGGACCAAGAACGAACTAACGGCCCTTGATATCGCCACACGTAAGATCATGCATATGCATAAAAGCTTGCATATCAATTCGTCCGTTCCAAGATTATACATGTCATGCCGTCAACGCGGATGCGGTTTTCTGAATTTCCAATGTCTTTAATGACTGAACTTTTCTGAGTACAGCTTACATCGTTGCAAATGGCAGAGAACCTCTTCTAAAAATGGGCAGGAAACACGAGATGATTGGCAAAGGAGCGTTCCTTTACAAAGCCGCGGAGTAGGGGGCCGAGGCCCTTGGCCTGCATTTTAACATCAGAAGTGAGGAAAGTGCATTACTGCATCTAGATGTTTCACTTCTAAAAGCTGAAGTAAAGAAAGCAGAGGTACAAAATTTCCGCCAACAGCTACTCGACAAGAAAATGCACGGAAACTTGCACTGAAATGTAGAAAAACAGTCCTTGTCGCAGGAGCAAACTTTTTCTTTTTCCAGATCATCAAGGCCTAATTCAGGTTCAGAAGGTTTCATTTTCGCATGCCAGGACGGTATATTTCCACCTTAGTATACCGTGACCGCATTTTATATCCAGAAGTTCCTGGCGATAGGTGCAGAGCATGTCATACATACGCTGAGTTCCTAGAACACATACTATCCGGGTGTCTCACTCACCCTGCCGAACGCTCCGAGGGAGATAAAGTCAATTGTCCACAACGAAAAGTGCCAAATTTACTGGAACTACGATTTTTCGACAGCAGTCTCCGTCGCACACTCGAGGCCTGATATCATTCTTCAAGACTTCGAGAAACGAACTATATTCGTGATCGAATTCTCAGCTCCGTCGGTATACAAAAAGGAAAAGGAAAAAGAGGATAGGTATCAAGACCCTATAAGGGAACTGCAACGATTGTACCCAAAATATTCGGTTAAAGTAATTGTCCTCGTGATCAGTGCTCTCGCAGGTGCGAAACTATCACTGGTTCGTAACCTTAAAACCATACTCGCGTGTCAAAAATGTGCCAAGGCACTTGCGAGATAAATGCAGAAAGCTGTCATCCTTGTGTCGCTTGGTGTCCTCAAGACACACCAGGGCTTCGCCGGCCTGTCGTTGTGATTTCATCGTTCCCTATGGCCACCCATCTCACGGTCGTGAGACGTGGCAATTGGTGTGATTTTCCGTTGTTCTACTGGGAGCCAGCCTCATTTTTAAATGGCAGTTGACCCCTGTGGGACCCTGCTGTGGTTATTTAACCCTTTTTTTAAATTGTTTATATAGTTCAACCAAAAAATATCTACGAATTTGTTATAATTTTTTGATAAAAATACATTAAAAATAAAAAAAAATAACATTTTGAAAAAACGACACAAGCTACAATACCATTTTATTTAAGAAAAATTTGTGCCTAAATTATATCTACCAATTTTCTTAGAACCACTTTACGATAGGATGCGTATTCTTGGTTCAAATCGGAAAAAATAACATTAAAAATAAACAAATTAAATTTATGGAAAAAAGACACAAGTTGCAGTAAAAAGATTAATAACAAAATTGTTTTTCTT
>CAKNWT010204079.1:0-11903 GCA_932066315.1 Andricus coriarius | reverse complement strand
CTTAAAATTTACTTGCAGAAAGTGGCATAAAGTAGCTGCAACAAACATATATTACTCTTTTATCGATTTGCAAAAATACTTCTCGATAATTTAAATTTGAAATTCAAGTCTTCAAGTCTAAACAGTTCTTAATACGAAGCATTAAAAATAATAATTTCCTAACGAATGAATTTAATATAAAACATTAGCAAATTCTGAAAAATTAAAATTAAAGATCAAACAATCAAAAGTAAAGAATTGTTAACTCAATAAGATTTAATATTGTACAATTTAAAATGAAAATTTATGAAATATTAACAATAGGCTTTCATTTATAATTCTGCAATTTTGAATCATTTAAATTTGAAACTGCACATTTTTCAACATATTATTCAAGAAGCTAGTTCAGCTTTGCATTTGAAATTAACTTACGCAGTTAATTTACACAAAACATGATCAGAAATCAATTTTATTCATTAACGTTTATATCACAAAGACTGATATCTTTGGTTTATACTTTTAACTAATATTTTTTGACAAAACTGTTCGTAAAAAATACAAATGAACGTCAGGCTAAGAATTATTAAAAAATAAAGTGTGAAAATTATATCAATATAATACGTAAAATATGTGAATTTATAATACCAGAGAATCCATTGTTTCAGCACGTGGTCGTGTTTTCACGGTGGTGTAAAATCTCCTCATTTTGTGATGTTAAGTAACCTCAATCGTTTCTGCACTATTTTATCGTTGGTAAACACTTTGCTCGTCAATTATTTATTACATGACTGTATTTTTGCGGTAAATGATAAATAATGTTAATTAAGGCCTATTCCGCATCTTTTGGTGTTAAAAAATTGGTTATTATAACAAATTTACCGACATGTTTCAACCTGTAATTTCAGGTCCTTTTCAAGGCTTATTCTATTATAAAGAGAGAAAAGAAAAACCACTGAAGACTATGTTGAGTTTTTTTAATTATCTTTGACATTTTTCTGTATCTTGTAAAAATTGTTATTATAAAAGTTTAAAATAAAGTGAAAAGTGTAAAAAAAACTAATTTTTGATAACGTATTATTTACGGTATAAGCTTAAAAAATCTCATAGGAAAATTCCCTTGAGATTATGCAATTATTAAACTACATTTTTTTCAAAATTGTCATAACGACTTTTTGTCGGGTCAAAAACTCATGATAGTTATAACGATACTAGCATGAGTTTTTGACTCGACAAAAAGTCGTCATTACAATTTTTAACAAAATGTAGTTTAATAATTGCATAATCTCGAGGAAATTCCCCTATGAGATTTTTTAAGGTTATACCGTAAATTATACGTTATCAAAAATTAAATTTTTTCTTTTTTACACCTGTTTTGATCAAAAAAAGTTGTACTAAAACATCGTTTAGTGGGATCAAAATAAAGTGGCATTAGAATAGAGCCACTCGATACTATATACGAAATATTTTAATTTATTCTTTTTCCAAGACTCTTTCCGTTTCTCTTCTCGATCGGGACCACCTGCAAAATTAAAGACCGTAGCCTACGCAGCATTCATAGGGTCTAATCACTCGTTATGTTTTATGAAAGCATTCCTTTGATTTTAAGTACTGGAGATATTGTATTTCATATCGAGAACACATTCTTTTCCCAAGACTCTTTCCGCTTCTGTTACCTATATCTCCCTTTATTCAACAGAGATAAGAATAATTCAATTCTTTTAAATATAAGAACATAGTATGCAATTAAAATGTCATTTGAGTTCTACCATTAAAAGAGTTTACTTTCGAGACTAAATATAATGGATCCAGGAATCTGTGGAAAGTTTATTGAAATTATGTGTGAAGATTATGCAACTTGAAAAAATCTAAACGTGTTAGCATGTGAAAAGTGGTTTAAATTTGGTAAACGAAATATTCGTTTATTCAAAACTTTTTGGAAGCAAAATAAAAGAGTACTACTAGTGCAAGAGAAGATGAGCATTACATCAAATATTGGGATTCTGAGTGCACTCAACATGAAGATATGGCACTTACAGAAAAAAGGTGAAAGAATTTTCTCCTCGAAAAGGAAAAGACCCAAGTGCGAATTGCCGGAACTGAACACACGGCCCAGGCTTGGTCCAAATTCAGCAGCCACAGATCGGCTGTATATATATTTTTTTATTGGTGTATATTGGCTATTCAAATTTTTCGATCTTTCGCCGATGCTTGGCCCAGTGATGGCACATTACTGGACCAAGTATCACTTTTATCACGGCAAAGCATGTTTTTATGAGGAAAAGCAAGAGATCGGCCCAGACGCGGCGGATTACTGTTCCAAACTTCCTCTTTACTCTGGCAAAACATATTTTAATAGGAAAAGCCGCAGTCTGGCTCAGCGATGGCACTTTACTGGACCAAGTGTTACTTTTACTACAGCAAACCGTGTTTTATGAGGAAAAGCCAGAGTTTGGCCCGGACTCGGCGCACTGCTGTTCCCAACTTCGTATTTACTCTGGCAAAACATATTTTAATATGAAAAGCCGGAGTCTGGCCCAGTGATGGGACATTACTGGACCAAGTTTTACTTTTACAACGGCAAACCATGTTTTAAGAGGAAGAGCCAGAGTTTGGCCCGGACTCGGCGCACTGCTGTTCCCCACTTCGTCTTTAATCTGGCAAAACATGTTTTAATAGTAAAAGCCGGAGTCTGGCCCAGCAATGGTGCATCACTGGGCCCAGTGTTACTTTTACTACGGGTGGACATTTCCACACTCCGCCAGAGTTCACCACTGGCGTAGTACTGGCCCAGTACTGGTCACCAGTACAGATAATCGGCCATTCGCCCAGTACTGGCTAACGGCTCGCTCCACGATCAGCGCAGTACTATGTCGAGAGTATCAATATTAAAAAAAAAATTAAATATGTTTCATGTGTTCTAAAATGTCTGAGAACTATGAATACAACTGTCGCGAATACAACTTTTTTCCTGTTTTTTTTTTTTAGAAAAAATGTAAGTTCTATCTTTATGTAAAATTGTAAATGTTCAGAAAAAATTACATTTTATGTCAATCTTGAACGTTGTAAAATGGTCTAAACACCTAAAATCCAAACCTTACATGAAAGTAAAAAAAATTTGTGACTAAAAAATGTTTAAGTTCACGATCAAATTTCTAAGTTCCGACGTTAAAAATTTCAAATGTTCATACAAAATTATATTTCCTGTCATTGTAGAAAGTTGTAAAGTAGTCTAGAACGCGAAAAAGCGAAATATTACACGAAGAAAAATTGTAGTCGATATAAATTATGTATTTACAAATTATTTTATTGATATTTCTGTCAACAGTTCGTATATTCTACATTCACATAACGTCGTATAATAATACATATTTAATTAGAAAAAGAGAGTTTGGTGTTTTAACTTTTTTGAGCTGTAGCTTATTAAGATGGCTTTTTCATTGAGTTTCAACTCGTAGGTTTAACGCAATGGTTGAGACTCCCGACTGCTAGGCGATAGATTTAGGTATAGATGTAGGTTCAATACCCCGTAGCGTTAGAAATTTTATTTGTAATATAATATATAAAAATGTAATATATGTATTTCGGCAATGGCACGCTATTGGCAGCCGAGATCGGGCCGATATCAGTACCCATTGCTGAGCCGATAATGGCAGCCAGTAACTCATATGTAATGGTGGCCAGAATTGGCCGCCAAGTGCATACCGTAGTTATCATTCCAGCAATGGCACAATATTGGCAGCCGATCTTCGGCAATATTTTTGGCGATAGTGGGCCAGTGCTGGGCCGTATCTAAATTCGCACTTGGGGAGATTTGGAATCAGCTTTTGAAAACAGAATTGGAACAGGTTCTATTGTGAACTTGAAGCATAAATATTTAAAACATTTTTTAGAGGATTCAAAGTCAATGGTAATTTGACGTATCAAAAATAGTTTGAAACGGTATGAAAATTTGATAGTAAATGTAATTTTTTATGGTAAATTTGAAACGTTAGTAGATGATGAAATGGAGGAAGATATACAATTTTCTCAAGCTGAAAATAAAAACATTTTACGAGCAACTGATTTGAATGCAGAGTTTGAAGAAAAAGTAACCGAACAAATTTTAATCATGGTAGAAGAATTTGATCAAGAAAAATCAGGATGGTCTTAAATTGAAATTATAAATATGCTTGTCAATTTCAATAAATACGTCCCATGTAAAGGTGGGTTGTCAACATTTATGAGACTACCAAAATGTATTTAAGATAAGAAAGCTGTAGTTAACATAAAAATACTGATCCCTATTGCTTTCTCTGGTGCATTGTGACTTTAAAATGGAAAATTATTTTCAAAGACATAAAATAGAGTGTGAAGATGTAAATAAATGTAGGGTAATAATGCTACCAAAGAAGATCAAGAGAATATATTGAAATTTAAAAACTATAAAAATAAACAAAAAGTTCCTTTCGTTGCTTAGGCTGATACTGAATGTCTATAAATGACACATAGTCAAATTCAAAAACAAAATTGTATCAAAAACATGTACCTTATAGCATAGGTTATTACATGCAATCTAGTTTTGATGACTCTATTTCTTAGATCAAAGTATATAATGAAAAAGATTGCATAGAGTGGTTCGTAGATGAATTAAAAGAATTAGCTAAAAGAGTTGAATCATATTTGAAAAACATTACACCAATGGAGCCCATAAGTTCACAACAACAAAAGGATTTCAATTTAGCTAAAAACTGTCATATTTGTGGAAAAGTTTTTAAAGCTGATGATATAAAAAATCGTGACCATTGTCACCTTACAGGTAAATTTAGAGGAGCTAACCATACATCACGCAATTTGGGGTATAAAAGCTCTTATATAATTCCAATCGTATTTCAAAATTTATCTGGTTACGATTCTCATTTTTTAATTAAAACTTTAGCAACTCGTTTTATAGGGGGTATTAAATTATTACCTGTAAATAAAGATAAATATATATCTTTCACTAACCATGTAGAGGGTACAAATGTACATCTCAGGTTTATTGACTCTTTCAGATTTATGTCAAGTAGTTTAGAGAAATTAGCTTTATATCTCAGCAATGATAAAAAAGTAATTACGAGAAAGCACAGTAAAAATGATTCTGAATTAAATTTATTATTAAGAAAAGGTATTTTCCCTATGATTATATTACCTGTAGGGGAAAATTAGAAGAAGTAATTTTACCCCCAAAAGAAGCGTTTTATTCTAAATTAAATTAATCAAGTATTTCTGAAGAACATTATCAACATGCATGCAAAGTATGGCAAGTTTTTGATTTAAAATCTTTAGGTCAATATGCAGATCTATATCTGAAAATTAATATTTTGCTTTTAGCTGATGTTTTTGAAAATTTTAGAAGTGCATGTTTTGACACATATCATTTAGACCCATTGCATTACTTTACCGCATCCGAACTTGCTTTTGATGCGATGTTGAAATACACAGGAATAGAACTTGAATTGCTAACGGATCCAGAAATGTTATTATTTATTGAAAATTCTATTAGAGGTGGTGTAAATATTTACCATACCAAACTTTTAAATGGGTACACGATTTTTAAACCATTCACTTTTTTAATCTTCAGGATGATTCCGCAATTGGTTACATACTTGAAGTTGATTTTGAAATATGTAAAATATGTAAAATATGTAAAATTCCTAAACTGATGACAAGCATGCACAATAAACAAAAATATATACTTCATTATAGAAATTTGAAGCAGTATTTGAGTTTAGGTATGACGTTAAATAATATTTATAGAAGCTTACAGTTTAAACAAAAACTATGGTTAAAAATATACATTGATTTAATTCCGGAATTGGGGAAAAAATCTTCAAACGATTTTGAAATTTTTTTTTGTAAGGTAATGAATAACTCCGTATTTGGAAAAACCATGGAAAATGTGCGAAAACATGAGGGTCCTAGACTTGACACACAGTGGGAGGGTCGGTATGGTGCAAAAGCACTCATCGCTGAACCAAATTTCCACAGTTGTAGTATATTTGACGAAAGTATGTTTATTATTGAACTAAATCGATTAAAGATAAAATTTAATAAACCTATTTATGTGGGATTCACCATCTTCGACATATAAAAAATAATGATCTGTGATTTCCTTTACAATTACATGAAGCAGACTTTTAATAATAATGCAAAATTGCTTTATACTGACACAGATAGTCTAATTTATCATGTAACATTTCCAAATTTGTATGACTATATAAAAAGAGATATACGGGGTAAAATTTTTCAAGTGTCCCCGCCTAAAATTTTGTTGTCGCCTATCTTATTCAAACTCCACCAGATTGTAGTGCTAGTGGACCTCTTCAAATTCTGTGAAGGGGGGGGGGGGCCAGTAACACCGCGTTGTCAAGATACAGGGGCCCGAATTTTCGACGATTTGCCCCGACTGCTAACCTTCAATTGTACATAACTCCTGATACAGTTATCCAATTTTACTTTTTTATGAGGGTTTTGAAAAGGTGTTTTATCAAGGTTTACATAAAAATAATCATTAGACAATAAAAAAATTATTTCACCTTGATTTTTCATTTAAATAAAAATTTTGAGATTTTCTCCCAATGCGGCATTTTTTATTTTTTTTAATTAGGTTAGAAAAAAAGCTTGATTTTTTCACTTGAAAAACAGGCCAAAACGAAAATGGGATGGAAAGTATTGGTTGAGTTGTAGAAGGTCATAAGAGCACGGGTGCTCTGCGCCAACTAGCTCTGATACTTGATAAAAATTATTTTTCTGTTAACTTGTAACGAATATTTTATTTTATTCTTACTTTTATGTAGCTGGAGAACGATTTATGTATTTTTTAAATTAAATTTTCAAAATGATTCTATTGTAGGAAAACGATAGTTGATAATAAAATTATAAACGATTTTAGTGGATGGCTCTGCACATCTGCTACATGTCGAGATTGTTTTTGGATAAGTCCTCTTGCTTCCCACGTTTCGTTGGGGTTTTTTGGTGTCAAAAAAGCACCTCGAATTGTGAAAGGCAAGGAGACACACATCAAAAAGCACCCCAAATTGTTAAAGGTAAAGACACTAACACCAAAAAAACTCACCAAAACGTGGGAACCCAGTGGGCAGAAAATTTGGCGACGTCTTTACGACATTGTTACGACAACTTTACGACATTCTATGTCCATGTCGTTAAGATGTATTTACGATATCGTAAAGACGTCGTACGATCTGCTGATGTCTTTACGATATCGTAAAGACGCCTTAACGACATGGACAAAGGATGTCGTACAGTTGTCGTAAAGATGTAACGATGTCGTAAAGACGTCGTTAAATTTGGTGCCCATTGGGAAGCCAGAGGACTTATCAATTATTTTTATTGTAAACCTTGAAAAAGTGCCTTTTCAAAACCCTCACAAAAAAGTAAAATTGGATAACTGTATTAGGAGATATGTACAATTGAAGGTTAGCAGTCGGGGCGAATCGTCGAAAATCCGGACCCCTGTATCTTGACAAACCGTTGTACTAGCTGAGCCCCCTTCACATAATTTAAAGAGGACCACTAGTACTACAATCTGGCCGAGTTTGAATTAGATAGGCGACAACAAAATTTTAGGCAGGGATACCTGGGAAATTTTACCCATACATAGATTTGAGTCATCTGTCTATCCTCCAAACAATGTTTATGGAATTCCTCTTGCAAATAAAAAAGTGCTGGGTCTCATAAAAGATGAATGTAATGGAAAAATTCTAACTGAATTCGTGGGTTTGAGATTTAAATTACTTCTTAATTAATAATTGATAATTAATAAATAATAATGAATACTTTAATTAATACTTTTAAATTAATTAATTAATTCATATAAAATTCTAAATGAAAAAAGAGAGAAAAAAAGCTAAAAGTATTGAACAATTATCTTTAAAAAGGATTACGTTTGAAGATTATAAAAATTGTCTATTTTCCTGGGAAAACCTGATAGTACAGACTGATAGTACAGACACTCTACCATGGGGTTACAAAAGGTTTTAAAAAAGTCCTTTAATTACTTGAATGAAAAATAGGAAAAAAATGGATTTTATAAAAGAGGTAAGAAAGATTTGAATTTTACTAGAGCAAATTCTTCCATAATCGCCGTCATAGATCTCTCACTCCCTCTTCCATTTTTTCTCCTCATCACATAGTTTTTAAAACAAAGCTCGAGTTATAAAAATTGGCTATCCATCTAGAGCCATATTTAATCTTCAACCGTTGACAAAGCTCAAACCCAGGCTTACAACCCCCGGCGAAACCTCTACTACTCCAGTGCAGTGAATTGTCAAAAAAGTTAAAAAGTAAGTTATTATTATTTTGTTTGAAAGTGCTTTTTTAAACAAATTTAAGAAAAGTAAACTTCATTTATTCTTCGTTTTAATGACTATTTTGTAAACATTTTGAAATTATATTTCTGTAAAAAGTAAGTTTAATTTAATTAATATTTTATTTATTAAAAAAAATAGTTATATTCGAAAGTGTTTTTTTTATGTGAACTGAATGTAATATTAATTTTATTTAATACTTTTTAAAGTGATTTGTGCTTGTTTTTGAAAGTGAACTTAATTTAATTCAATTTGATTTTTAATCAATTAATTCATTAATATTTTCTGATTTGCGTCTTTTAAAAATTGAATTTTAATTTTAGATTTTTCAAATATAGATATCAAGTTGAGTTATTTACTGAGTTCTAAAATTTAAATTTATATTCACTTGTTGGGATGCTTTTAAAATTTAATTCTTTTTCAATTGACTTTTTAAGAAAATATTAACGTTTTGAAATTCTATTTTTATTTTAAAAAGTGAGTTTCACTAATTTTTCATTAAAAATAGTTATATTTCAATGTGTTTTTTTTTCAAAGTGAACTTCATTTAATTTTGATTTCAAATAATATTTTTTTAACTGATTTGTGTGTGTGTGTTTTTTAAAGTGAACTTAATTCTAATGTAATTTGATTTAATTAATTAATTCATATTCTTAAAACGGATTAAAAAATTAAACTTCAGATTTATATTTTAAAAAAAACTATAATTTAAATTAACTTTAGTTTAAAAAAAAAGATATGTTAAAAATTAATCACTGATTTTTGTCAGCGTACCAGTTGAGCGGATCATGCGTGTCCCTTTGGCCACCATCAAAGTGGGGGTCAGGACGGCCTTGCTGACTTATGTGGCTGAATTAGCGGTTGGGACTCTTCCAGAAAACATGGAGATGTAGGTCGAAAGTGGGGATGTGAACACAACCCTGAGGGTTCTCATCCTTGGGAAGTATTTTTTTCCAAAGGAGGAGCACAAGCGCAAATTACTTTTTCATCATAGCTCAATCGAAAATTCGACTTTTTATGCCTCTGGAGGGGCGGATATCACACTCGTGAAATCGTTGCCTTTTAAATCCTCATTATGCAATATGCTATAAAAAAATGAATTTGGTTAAAAATGTTTTTAATATTTCTTACATGTACCGTGAAAAACTAAAAAAATAAAGTAAAATATGAAAAGTAATATGGTGTTTATTTATTTTAATAAAACCTCAATTTTAGATTCAATAAATAATTTTAATTAAAGTAAATATATATTCGAAACTCAATGTATAAATTCCTGAAAATAAACCAAGAATCTTACGATAAAATTTAGACAAACATCACAAAATGCTCCTATTGCAATTCCTGAAAAAAAAATATTTAAAAAAATTAAAAATTTTTTTTTTTTAAATTTGTCTTAGTTCTTGGGTATCCAGGAGGTAGCATCGTGTTTTCGTTGCTGTTTCCACCTGGTCTAAGTTTCTTACCTTGATAAGGGTGCTGTGTGAGCACCGAAACGTTGGTAAATATTATCCATGCTTTTTTATTGTGATTTCAAAGTGATAAAAATAAAAAAGACGAAAAAAATAAAAAAGAGAACGAAGGGGATTTGGTTGGTTGCCTTCTCATTTTTCTTTCCTCTTTTTTATTTTTGTCCAAAGAAACAAATTTTTATTTTGTTTTCAGGAATTGCAATAGGAGCATTTTGTGGTGTTTGTCCAAATTTTATCGTCAGATTCTTGGTTTATTTTCAGAAATTTATACATTGACTTGAATGTTGGACGTTACATGGGATTTTGAATTTGATTTTGGTCTAATTTAAGATTCTTAAATTTCAATATTCGAAACTTTTCTCTTACTTATATTTGTAGGTATAGGTATAAAATAATACGATTTTCTACATTTACTAGACCATTATGTGCGCGCGGCGCGCGCTAACTGTTGTATACATTTTTCTCATTTACTCAATTTTCGAACAACTATTTATTCGCTCGGATTTCTCAACCAATCAAGTTCTTGCTGAAATTATATTCTCAAAGTATGTATTTAGTGAATCCATGTAATGCAGAATTTACTATTGCTATTGATAATAGTAAATGGCGAGATATCATTTGAAGATTTCAATTGCACATTATGTAATTTAATATTAAAAAAAAGAAAATTTGTACAATGAAATTTGCGGGTACTTTTACGGCCATTTATTTTAATGTAGCCATCAATATAAATCGCTAAATCATTTTCAAATTAATATCTATACTTTAAAAAAATCATATTCAGTTCCAATTCTCATCGCTCAGTTCTCAATATAAAAATCATTGAACATGAATTTGCACTGTAATGTTTAAATAAATTTTTCTAGAAAAAGAAGAGCGTGTCAAAATACATTGCTAAATAATTAAAACTTCCAGAAATTAAAACTTGGAATCTCCTCTTTAAAGTGAGACTAAGAACATAATGAAATAATCGCTTCTTCTCGACTTATATTAAAAAATGTGGAAGCATGTCCAATTCGAAAATCAGTTCGCCGAGTGGCAGTATAATGTCGAATTTAAATATTTTGTTAACGTACGGAAAACAACAGACCAAAAAATGTAGTCACCAATGGACCGTCCGATTTTCGTCTTAGTTATGCTTCCACATTTTCCATGAAAATTCGAGAACCAGTAGATATTTTACCATGTTGCTAATCTCATTTTAAAGATGATATTTCCAACTTTAATTTAGACAACCTTCCATTTTTTCCATTTCCTTCTCTGAAGCGTGCAAAAAGTTGAATTTGATAATCGGTAATTAGTCACAAACATTTAAAATAATTATATAATTGAGTATTTGAGCTAGAAGTCACAATCATGCGAGAATAGGTGCAAATGTCATGAAGGTTAGCATATTTAGTACATCCTTACATGGGAATGCATACGACTTTCTGGAGAAAATATTCTAAATGTAGAAGTAAGTTATAAATGAACCGCCGGCGATCAAAAGGGGATACGCCCGAAACGCCGTCATTTTAGTTGGCCCCAGGGTCATATTCTTTTTCAGGCCAAATTTTAATTTTTTAATAACATACCCCAATAGTAAATTTTATTGCGCATATTTTTAGTCCTATAAATAAATGTGATAACTTTATTAGTTTTCGAAATAATCAAGAAAATGTTACTTTTTTCTGCAATCGCAAAATACGATTTTTTTGTGTTCAACTCGCCACAAATACTAAAATAATAGGAATTTTGTAATAAAAATTTCAGAAAATATGCACCATCATATAACGAGACTAACGGTATTCATAGAATTCCAATGAATTGTCACTAAAAATTTACAACGATTTTTATTCTTCTCATGGCGTAAATTGGATATTGAAAGTTTCAAACGCTTCGGGAGTCGAACGAATTTTCAGAAAATTAAAATTAATGGTCACCTAAACTTTTGTTCGGATTCAAGGAAGTTTTTTGAAAAATATCAGGCAATTATGTTTTATAGTTTTAAAACCACAATTGATTTAAGATCTCAGCGCTGTCCCGTGGCCGGCTTGACTTCCCAATCGCCCGCTGTTATACAGACGTTGATATTGCAGGACGAGCTAGCACGCGTACGGGACGGCGCTGA
>CAKNWT010204072.1:0-10142 GCA_932066315.1 Andricus coriarius | reverse complement strand
CGTTTCAAGAAAAACTATTGCAATTACTCCGTGACCTTCTAACCCAAAATTTCACGTAGAATCCGAATCTCAACAAGTTAAATGTTCATCTTCCCTTTTTAATGAGTTTTTCTAGCATGATACGGAGAGGATACGATGTGGATACTATAGCGATACGCTATAGCGTATCCGTTCCGTTCATTCGGTCTGCTAGGGTTTTTGTTGAAAATTAAACTACTTTGATCAACAGTCGATTCTTCTTTTATTGAAAATTAATGCTTTATAACTGAACGTTTAATTTATCCACCGTAAAGTGCAAAATTTGTCTCCTTTCTTCATAAAGTTGTAGATTAATCGTAACTTTAGTTAAAAATTCATCTGCTTGCTTAAAACTTTAACTGATTTGTTGAAAATTGTAGTTTCGTAATAGAAAATTGAAGTACGTAGTTGACACTTCTTTTTTTGAGATAATGGTTCATCTTTTTGGTCGAAAATTAAACTGCTTTATTCAAAAGTCGTTTCTCCTTTAATTGAGAATTAATTTTTTACAGCTGAAAGTTTCATTTTTCTTTGCATAGAAATTCGTCTTTTTTGGTAGAAATAAATAATTCTTGTTTGAAATTTCCCCGGGAAATTCACATTTTCGATTTTTAAATTCAACTGCTTTACAGAAAAATTCGTTTTTTGGCTTCAAAGTTTTAAAAAAAATTGACAATCAATTATTTTAATTCCATGTGTAACTATTTCAGTTGTATCGTAACTTTAGTTGATAATTAATCTGTTTGCTTGAAAGTTTCACTATTTTGTTGGCAATTATAGTTTCGAAATTGAAAGTTGAAGCACTTAGTTAAAAATTCTTTTTTTGGGAGAATGGTTCATCTTTTTGGTTGGAAATTAAACTACTTCCTTCAACTGTCGTTTCTCCTTTTATTGAGAATTAATTTTATACAGCTGACAGTTCAATTTTGTCTACCACACGTTGAAGAATTTGTCTTTTTTCTTAATAAAAAATTCGCCTTTTTTGTACAAAATTATTATTCTTAGTTTGAAATTTTCACATAAAAGTCTTATTTGCTGAAAAATGCGTATTCTCGGCTTAACAATTCAACTGTTTTACAGACAAATTCGTTTTTTGGCTTCAAAGTTAAAAAAAAAAATTAAAATCCATTATTTTAATTGCTATGTAACTATTTCAGTTGTAGATTCCACGTAACTTTAGTTGAAAATTTATCTGTTTGTTTGAAAGTACATTTTAATTTATTAATTTATTAAAGTTAATAACAAATGATGTGACCTGACAAGATCTCCTCACAAATACGGCATTTTTTGAGTTAATAGCAGTGTATTTTATGATAAACAACAAATCACAACAAATTTGTTATAATGGAAAATTTTCGTTTTTATAAATAGACAAAATTCTCTTATAAATACAAAATTATCGTTCGTTAAATAGAAATTTCCGTTGAAAAAAAAGAAAAGAAATAGGCAAAAGATAAAACAATCTGCAGTCTGAAAGAATCCCGAATTGTGAAAACAATATAATCCGTGTTGATGAATTAACAATGATAATATTATATATATCCCCCCCCCCTAACCTGAAACAACAGTGTGGCATGTCAACTGTATGAATTCATGTATATGTATATGTCTTCTCAAGTTAAAACTGTGCTCCAGCAATCTGTGGCGGCCATATTTCCTCCCTAGTAACTTTCACTACTCTACCTTGAGGTTGGTACTACCTAGAACGCAAGGCAAACGCGCGCGCGATTCCGCGACGCGCGGAGCGGAATGGGTCGAGTCTGGAATCACCATGAGAGGAATCGTTGCATCCACCGCCAAAATGACTCGATGTTTTGAGTGTGTGCTCCGGTATCGCTATTCACAAACTCCTAGGAACGATTAACATTTTGGTGAACAAGTCCATGATCTTAGAGATTGACATAGCCCTTCCAACAATCGGTGTGAATCTCTGTCCCTTCTGCTACATGCTTTTTTATTAATCTGATTAGAGTAGCCTAATCTCTCTTGTTATCGGTACAGATTTCCAACCGATAGTTGTAAGGATGACCTCTGTGAATCATTCCGAGGATCCATGATCCTTCCACTATCCGTCCTTTCTCATTTTTTCGACGGCCGATTTTGCACTCATCTATTTTAACTACTTCTCCGACACCTCCAATGCGACCTTCCTCTTCGAAGTGACTGTCAAGAGCAACCATGCGGATGTCCCGACAAAAAGAGAAGCGGTCTGTAACAGTTTCTCGCGAAACCAACTGACCTTCGACAATGCTACTTTCCCGGATGGTTTGTTCGAAATTGAAGCCTACAGCAAAGCAATAAGAAATAAGCATACATGCCGGTGCGGAAATGTGACACTTCTCAAACCACGTATTTTCCGCAACGGTATTTGTGTGACGATACTTACCTACTTTATAACACAAGAACTGACCGCAAGTCATTCCAGACTCTAAAAGAGTCATTTTTTTCTTGTGTTTTGAGCAAAATCGTTCAGTTGGAATGAGTTCAATTTGTCTCAACCACTGAAGTGTTTTTTCTCTTTTTTGAAGAATCATACTCAGACTGAAAATATTATACGTTTCATTAATCTTGGTTAGAACTCGAGAGAAGAAACCTTCGAAAATAAGGAATGCACGCATGAAACACACACATGTTAGTACTAGGAGCACGGATGGTGGAGAAAGACCTGTCGCTTATTGCACTAAAATTTCTTAAATTTTATCAGATGTATCGATAATTTTCTCGAAAACTATCACTCGTATGAAAAAATGCTTAGAACAATAAATGTGTATCTCGATAAGGTTCACAACTTTTGTTTAAAAGATTTTGCGAAAATTTGCATAGTGACTAATCTAAACGCAAAAAAAACTTGATTTTTAAGGGGCTTTTTCCATGATAATCGATGTACCACTAATTTTTGCGAAAAGTATTACTTGTAGATAAAAATGTTACATATAAAATATGTGTAACTCGATTAGATATACAACATTTGTTTCCAATATTTGATAATATTGTGCGTATTGGTTTAAATAAATGCAAAAAACGTGACCGAACGCATTTCCGTAACTTTCTTCGTGTTTTTCTTATTTTTACAACGCAATCCTCTTTTTATAAAAAAATAGTGGTTTCAGGCAAAAAGTCTATTCCACAAAAAAGATGTATTTTTATACTAGCTAAAACTTTTGTTTAAAACGTTTTTCGATATTTTGCGTATTTACTGAGATAAACGCAAAAAACATGAATTTTACGGTGTTTTTTATGGTTTTTACCATGAAAATCGCTTTGTCGCCAATTTTCAGTATCATATTCGTAATCAGCGCGTCAAAATACATAAGTATACGAAGTTTCAATAAAATCGCAAAATTCAGCTATTCGGAACTTTATCCCAAAATTTTAATTCTCATGTTAATTCTCGTGCAAGTTTATGTAGAAAAAGAATTGCACAAGACGAGCAATGCGATTCAATCGTGTTAGAAATGATGAACGCTAAGCATTCGGGCGATGCGCTAAGCGCTTAGGCAATTCATAAAGCGTTCATATAATTCTATATTATCGAGCATCAAACACGAAATTCGATTTCTATAATGAAGACGCATTTGGCTGTCTGAATCGGTGACAAAAATAGCTAATTAGCAAACGCATGACAAACGCTACTTGCGATTGAAAGATTGCATTTGAAGTTCGTCGCGAAGCGCTTAAGTTGAATGGGCAGACGAAAGAATCGATACTCAGCGTTGCAATTGGGCACTGTTCAACCAGTTTATGTCAAGCACTCTAAAGTACCTTTTACAGAATTCTCCTTTCGTGCAAACGCTTCCATCCTACCTTCAACGCTAAGCGTTTGATAAAAGAACTCAGACAACATAATAAACTCCCAGCGTTGCTGTTTGGCTTTGATTCGCAAGTTTAAGTCAAGCAGTCTGAAACACTTCATAAGGAATGCTTATCTCGTTCCAACGCTGCCACTTTAACTTCAACGCTAAGCGTAAAAGGTAAGTATGTACATACTTAGATCACAAAATCAACCCCCAGCGGTACTGTTTTCGTAATCAAATGATTATTGCGGACATAAACTGGCTCATCAGGGCCAAATAGCAAGGCTGGGAGTTGATTTTGTTGTCTGGGTGATTTCTTAAACGCTTATTGTTGAAGTTAAAGTGGGAGCGTAAGAACGAGGTAAGTATTTCTTATAAGGTGTTTCAGACTACTTAATTAAAACTGACGAATCAAAGCCACTCAGAAACGCTGGGAGTTTATTTTGTAGTCTGACTGCTTTTATGAAAGGCTTAGCGTTGAAGGTAGGATGAAAGCATTGGCACAAAAGGAGAATTCTGTAAAAGGTGCTTTAGAGTGCTTGACATAAACTGGTTGATCAGTGCCAAATTGCAACGCTGCTTTTGTCTGGCCATTCAACTTAAACGCTTTGCGACGAACTTCGGATGCAATATTTCAATCGCAGGTAGCGTTTGTAAATGATCTATTTTTATCACTGATCCAGACAATCAAATCCGTCTTGATAATAGAATTCGAATTTCGCATTTGAATCTCGATAACATGCAATTATATGAAAGCTTTGTGCGTTGCCTAAACGCTTAGCGCGTCGCCCGAACGCTTAGTGCATATAACTTCCAACGCGATTACATCGCATTTTTCGTCCGTGCAATTCTTTTTCTGCATAAACTTACACGAGAGCAATGCAAAGGGTGGAAAAAAGTCTGTGATATAATCCACTCCACAGGGAAAAATATGTACCTAAATCTGACTTTTAAATCGTCGTAGGGCAAAAACTGTTTATAATTTGAGTTTTTGCCATAAAGAATTTTTTGATCAGGAGAGCATAAACTAAAAAATATCAAAAACTTTAAAAATTCCATCGGGACCTTTTTTACCATGTATTTGGTGCGGGGTCCTTTATTAATTTACCAGTTTGAAATTATTACTGGGAAATTATAATTTGAAAATTTTGAAATGATTTTTTTTGAAATTATGAATTATAAATGATAAATTTATCCAGTCACACAGCAATAAATTTCAAAAACACCAAATTCGAATTTTGAAATTCCCAAATTAGGCCCACTGAATATTTATTGATAAATTCCAAGCTTATCAAGTCGCCCAACTGTTATTTTTCATATTAAAAGATTTTACACATTGATGGCATGACAAACTTACTCACTGACTGTGTTATTGTTCTAAACATTGCAAACGTCTCGAGATAGGATATCAGGTATGAAAACCATACTGCTGGTGGATTGTTTGCAACATTACGAACGCCTCGAGACAGTCTCTCAGGCATGACAGATATATTGATGGTGGATTGTTTCTAATATTGCAAACGCCTCGAGACAGGCTCTCAGGCATGAAAAATTGACTCACTGACCGTGAGATTGTTGGCGAAATTGCAAACGCTTCGAGACAGGCTCTCAGGCATGACAGGTATATTGATGCTGGTTTTTTCGTAATATTGCAAACGCCTCGAGATAGTCTCTCAGGAATTACAAACTTACTCATTGACTGTGTTATTGTTCTAAACATTGCAAACTTCTCGAGATAGGATCTCAGGTATGAAAACCATACTGCTGGTGTATTGTTTGCAACATTGCGAAAGCTTCGAGACAGGCTCTCAGGCATGACAAACTGACTCACTGACCGAGTGATGGTTTGCAACATGCAAACTTTATGAAACAGTCTCTCAGGCATGACAGATATATTGATGGTGGATTGTTTCTAATATTGCAAACGCCTCAAGACAGGCTCTCAGGCATGAAAAATTGACTCACTGACCGTGAGATTGTTGGCAACATTGCAAACGCTTTGAGACAGGCTCTCAGGCATGACAGATATATTGATGGCGGATTTTTCTTAATATTGCAAACGCCTCAAGATAGGCTCTCAGGAATGACAAACTTACTCACTGACTGTGTGATTGTTCTCAACATTGCAAGCGTCTTGAGATAGGATCTCAGGCATGATAACCATACTGCTGATGGATTGATTGCAACATTGCGAACGCCTCGAAACCAGGCTCTCAGGCATGACAAATTTACTCACTGACTGTGTGATTGTTTGCAGCATTGCAAACGCCACGAGACAGGCTCTCAGGCATGACAAACTTACTCACTGACTGTGTGATTGTTTTTAACATTGCAAAAGTCTCGAGATAGGATCTCAGGTATGACAACCATACTGCTGATGGATTGTTTGCAACATTGCAAACGCCTCGAGACAGGCTCGCAGGCATGGCAAACTTATTTACGATGAATCGTTCCGCAGCCAGATTCAGTTATTGAACCATTATTTCCAGACACTCAGATCCTATCATCTTCAACTTGTAAGCAAAGATGCCACTGCCGATGAACTATATTTCACTGAGAATCAGTTGGACTCTACCCAAGCTGTTTACGTCGAAACTCTCAGTCGTCTCTACGACTGCATTAGAAGGCGTATCAAAAGAATACAATTTGCTAAATCTAGTAGGGTTGTGCATCTGGACAACGTTAAAAGATTAATGCTGTGTTTTTAAATGCTTTTGTCATTATTATTATTATTATTATTTGAAAAAAAAATAAATAAGAACAGCGAAATGTGCATGTAAAAAGGGATTAAAAATGTTCTATTTCATGGTCGATTTGGGGTATCCAAAAGTTTTCAGAAAAATATTGTCGCCACTGGGTACAGAAAGGGATTCAATTTAAGAGATAACTTCTACAAATCTGAGAATTCAAAAAACGCGAGGACAAACACGGTATGGAAAAGGATTCAATAATTGCCACATCACGATTGAATAGGAAATTTTCTAATGCTTTTCAATGCAAGCCTCCTTACCGGGGGCGTCAGTCACTCGCTCACAGATAAATTTGCCCAGGATAAGCTCTTCCGCACTCTCAGGTCGACGAAAAGATTGGGAGACCTTTCGGGACGTATTTCATTCCATGGTACATGATGATACAGCATTGTCTCCAGTACAAGGGATTTACTATCTAAAGGGAGTGTTTCAGGGTGCAGCCAAGGGTGCTTTACGTGCGATGTTGACAACAGAAGCCAACTGCGCAACAGCCTGGTTACTTCTCTTGGGGCGCAACAAAAAAGAGCGGCCCCTTCTCCAAGACATTCTACAAACCATAACGGTCATCAACACTTAGGAGGGAGCGAGTGCGGATGGCTTGTAGACTCTTTTAGACACTCTTTCACGGCGGAAAGAATCTTTGAGTCCTGCATCAAGGCTAACGAAACGTTACATACGCCAATACGTGAATCCAGGGGAGGGTCCATCGCCTCAAGTTGGAACACCCAGACGGGCTCGGCTATGCGCTCCATCTGTCCATCAGTCTTGTGCTGCTGGTAACTCAAGCCATTACATCGGTCACTGCCAAGAGCGGCATAAGCTTGATTCTCCTGATCGGCGTCAACATGTGATTCGACTATGTTTCTGCGTTAGTTTTCTGCAGATGGGACATTGTCGTCGTAACAGTTCTTCGACGGTTTGTTGTCCTCTATGCTATAAACAGCGTCATAGCACCCTTCATGAAGACATGACTCGTGAAAGTACTTTGAAGACTCAGACCCTTCAACGACTAAGAAAGTTCGTTTGAATTCGGAATCTGATTACTCGGCTAATTATTACGCGACAACACGTGTCGGTACATCTTTCGTCTCTCTCTCTTCGACCATCATGTATTCACACCTTAGAACGTCTGCAAGAAGTTGAACGGATCTTCGATTCCATATGTCAACGATTGGAGTAGGACACCTTGCTGAACGAGGAACATACACGTTTTATGTCTGTTATGAAAGGTTGGGCACATACGTATAATTTCTCCCATAGAAACACTTACGAGTTTCAGGCCCACTTACTTCATCCCACATCATGCCGTTTGGCGAAATGCAGATGGTCGTCCCTTACTTCGCATTGTCTTGTTTGCATCGCCATAGACTTCTTGAGTTTTGATGTGGTCGGGATTCCCTCGAAGTGTTTTTCTGTGAGGATGTTGAAATGATGCATCGCCAGATCAGAGTTGATGTAAGAGATGTGGAGCTTCAACGTATCGTTTGGAGGATACCAGGAGCGAACGAATATGGTCACTATCAACTTCGAACTCGAACCTACGGAATGTCAGGCGCTCTATATATGAATTCCTGGGTGGGATGGACTGCTGAAAAATGGCATGTCTCTTCGATCCAGTTGGCTGGCTGAGTCCACTCACTATCGCCGTAAAGATCCTGATGCACAATCTCTGGAAAGCTCAAGTTGGTTGAGAACCTCCACTTCCTAATCATTTACTCCAAAGATGGAAGACATTTTAGATCAATGGACTGTGCCGACACGTAATCTTCAAATTGGAGACGTCGTGTTGATTGTCAACCCTTCTCTACTCCAACATGAGACATAGCCTGTAGGACGGATAACCAATGTGTTGGTTACCAGTCGTGCGCTGATTCAATGCGGTCAATTGTATTCAATGGCGGGCGGAACTGAATTGGTCGATTCTCATCCACAGAAATTTATTGTGTACTTCAGGGCGGGCGGCTTTAAACTCTTGATTCTTCATACGTGGAATTTGTTTCGTTCAGAGAACGAGGTGGGCGGTATGTCCATAATTTACTTGATGTTATTATTCTTGTCTTCTGTGACCTTCAGGTTTCATTGGTAATCAAATAGTTTCCGCCCAATGCGCATTCTCCTTGAAGGTTTATCTCTGTTTTTGAGTTTCAGGCGCTACACTTATCTTGTTGGAATGAGGACTCAGGTAGTAGCATGAAGCCTCTTTTGTTGAGCAGGCGTTTTGATAATAATACTGATCCCTTATCTCGTGGCTGCTCGTTAGTTGTAGTGAAATATGCATTGTAGGGTGGGCCCAAAAATGCATTGCAAAATTTTGTTTCACCCTAGAGGGCAAGGCCCCCCGCAAAAGTTTCCATTTCCGGAGAAAAAAAATCCGTAATTTTTTGTTTCGAAATTCGAATATTAACACGTACCACCGGGCACTTCAAAATCCCATTTAATTAACATGGGGAAATATGGGATTTTCGAAAAATTGAACTCATACTTCAGGGTTTGATCGAAAAGTGCCAAGTTTTTTTAGAGATTGAAGAGGAGTACTTATGACATGAAACCATACCAATAACTTTCATTTTTAACCCATCCTCACCCCTTCCCCCACAGAGCCCCAAATATGATCCAAAAATACAAAAAACTACATTTTTACGTATTATTGTTACTTTTTAGCAATTTCCATCGTCTTTTTCATACAAATAATTACTAATGGACAATTTTAATATTTCCCATGACTCTTCAAACAATTTTTAATTGCTTTAACAAATGTAACTTATTTAAACAATGATTTATTCCCAAAAAATGTAAAAAATAATCGTATTTTCTGATTGAAATGTAATAGCTTGTCATTATTTGGAGAACTAAATAGGAAAAAAATATTATGTATTTGTTTAAACAATTACTTATTGTTTATTCTCAACATTTTTAAAAATTGACCCAGAGATGTCCAGTTTTTTCTCGAATTAGTATCCTATGCCTCTTTTGGTTGAATAATTATATCATTTTGAAACATATCTTTAAATGTTTAATAAATTTCTATTTGTTTAAATAATTTTGATCTGTTTAAGCAGCTTTTTTTCGAAAACTTACAAAAAATGAAATGATATAAAATACATATAGTTATTTTTCTGACTGTATATTCTATAGAAAGAATATAATAACAATTTTTTCATTGTTTAAACAAATATAATCTGTTTAAACAATCACCTTTACAAAAATACTTTTCAAATCCTATTTTCTGAATTAAACATAATATTGAATGATTTCGAGGAGTAATAAATTCTGCTAAGAACTTTATGTTACTGTTTATACAATTAATTATTGTTTTTTTTCTTTAAATTTCCTTCAAATTCAGTATGGATGGCTTACATCTTTTTTGGCACATCATTTAATAAATCATAAAAGCCATAATAAAATTAAAATTTCAAAAGTGTATTTTTGATTGCTTTCTTCATATTTTTGAACGAATAAATATTGTTTGAGCAATGACACGACGTTTTAAACAGAATTTACTACTCCTCGAAATCATTCAATAGTATACTTAATTCAGAATATACGATTTGAAAAATATTTTTGGAAAAATAATTGTTTA
>CAKNWT010204066.1:0-17844 GCA_932066315.1 Andricus coriarius | reverse complement strand
GAGTATCGCAATGAGAATGTAATCGTCAAGACCGTAGGTGCCTTGAGAACCCTCTTTAAAGTCGAATTGAAAAAAAATGTTTAATTTCACTTTATGATTGTAGGTTATGAGGGGTTTGAATCACAGGTTTTGATTTGCGCGCTCAAACTGGGTGCGTTTTCAGGGCAGCTGAGAATACAAATTAGTGCAAAGTAAGGAGAAAATATTAAAGTCATCATGGAAAATAAAAATTGTACATTATTTTGTAATATCTGAATAAGCAGTACCAGATCGAGTTAGAGAAATAAATATAATATAGATTAGATATAATAGTGTTGAACATAATGTAGAAAAGTTCACATTTTGGACAAAATAGAGTGTGAAGCACGAGATACGTTATAAGAATGTATTCGTTAAAGCCGAAAGAGCTTCAAAGACCGAGCGCGAGATGAATATATTCTCGAGCGCGAAGCGCGAGAACGGCGCGCTCAAACTTGCGAGCGAAGCGAGCCGCGCGCGTATCACGTGATGAGAATGTGCCCGCGCAGCGGGCATATTTTTTAATAAACAAATGGCGATTTAACCCGGTTCTACACTCGATATTTGAAATTTTTTCAAGTAGTGGGAAGCCTGAATGCTCAAGATCCAGAAACCGTTTCAACTTTTTTGTGCTCGCTCTTTGGGTTAATGATAAATAATATTGTTTAGCGCCGCGAGCCGCGTCCCGCGGTGACCGCACGAGAGGCTCGTTCACAGGCTTGTGCTTCCCGGTTCTTATAAAACACGATCTTTTTGCGAAGTCGCAAGCTTCGTATTTTAGCCAAGAGAAGAATGAAATCAAAGAAGAGGAATTTGTGATAAGTATGGATTTTGCAGAAAATTGCACGCTTCATGTGCAAAATGCAATCCAGGGCCATCATTGGACAAATAATCAAGCCGCTCTCCATCCGTACGTATCACCGAAAAACGATATTCTAATTTTAATAATTTCCCACTAAGTTTAAGAATATATGCAACTTAAATAGGCGCCAAGAATATATTCTTAATGTACGATGGAGGCCCTCTTACCTTAAGAATATATATTCTTGTCTAATTATATTTTGATAGTCCCCCACCCACCCCTGATCGGATCACGTATTTTGTGAATGACCCCTAATTGTTTGTATGTTTTGCTTATCACTTTTCTTCAAAGCGAAACACTCAATGCCCAAAATTACAACAAACAAACATTTAACTAAACAACCCGGAAAAACAATTATAAATAAGAAATTACATGCCGGTATTTAACCTCACTATGTTACTTCTTGGTTGAAATGTGACGATAAAATGACATCCTTAGAATTGGTTGCATTTCTTCGAGCTGCTTACTTATTACACAATCGAAAGTATGGAGTTTGGCCTCCTTATACTACTTCGTGCGTAAAATAATTAAAAATGGAAACTGATTTAAAGCACGTGGCACGAATCATTAAAAGAAATGATGGAACAGAGTAAGGCGCATTTTCCTTTGCGCATTTCTTCTTTCTCCCTTTGGTTAGAAGATACTCTTGAAGTAAGAATTTCGCTTACTTTATTAAGAATATTACTAAGAATATGCCTGTAAGAATATGAAACTCCTAATATTAGAATATCGTTTTTTCGGTGAATATATTACTGCCAAAATGGAAAACAAAATCACGACAGTTTCGTCGAATGACTGTTCTCAAATGACACCATTTCTGTTGAAAAACTAACCTCGGTGGAAAACAAGAAAAATTTAATTTGACTGTGCGTATATTTCAGGGTGAATTGATTGTATGCAATATAAGCCTTAGACGTAAAATCAGAATTTCTGATATTTTCATAATTCTGATGAACGGTATATAAGCGGAATATTCCGTGCCTTCATGGAATGCTGAGGTGCCCTTGTGGCGCATGCCTCTCGAGCGGGTATCGCGGCACGCGGCGCTAAAGACTATTCTTTATCATAAACCTAAAGAGCGAGCACAAAAAAGTTGACACGGCTTCTGGATCTTAAGCGTTCAGGCTTCCCACTACTTAAACAAATTTCAAATATCGTATGTAGAACAGGGTTAAATCGCCATTTGTTTATTAAAAAATGATATAAATTAGCAACAATAACAAATAGCACGTTTTTCAGAATTTTATTGTTAAATGCATTTATTTTTCACCATTCCCTAAAATTTTCATCAATGTTCCATGAATAGTTTACGAAATAATAATTTGTTAATCAAAATATGCAGAAATGTTTAATCGGACATTGTAAATAAACGAATGCATTTTTCTCACAAAATTTTATAACGTGCTCTTATGCTAATGAGCAGATTATTTCCCGATACTGAGTTTTAATTTTTCTTCCAACATCAAAAATCGTAGGCTCACTTGGGAAATTTCTACTCCTCTGTCAAAAAAACATGAATAACTATTATGCAAACTCCGCAAGTACGCGTTTGGCAGCTCTGTTCTTAAGCTAAAAGTACAGACGAATAACTTTTGCGCAAGCTCCGCTTATATCGATTCCCGAATTCAAATCCAACCAATAGATGGATCGGTGAATTCAAATCTCACCAATAGGAACGTGGCTTCAGCTTTCGAGAAATAATCGCAACCTCTTTTTAATGAAAGGATGATTCCTATTGAACTTATAACTCACATCGTTTATCTGATTCCTTGCGAGTGTGACTGCGTGTACATAGGGCAAACCAAGCGCTACTTTAAAGATAGTTTAAGAGAATAAAAAAATGATTGCAAGAACGACTCTAGAGGGACCACTTTAGTACTACACTCACATACCCCTGACCACAATTTTGACTTCACAAAAGCTAAAATCATAAGTAAAGAGCGGTATTATAAAAAACGTACATTTAAAGAAACGTTTCAAATTGCCAAACACGATAATACTGTAAACAAAGACCAAAACCTATTTTTTTAAGCGTTGTATACCCAAGATCAAGAAGGATCCCCATCCTTTACTTTAGTCGAAGTGCCTCAAAGAGTTGCTTCTTGCACAGCACACAAAAATGGGGCCCTCGAGGTTCACGTTTATCAACCAAGCCCCTGCAACTACGATTTTCTTTCACGGTCTCATAAATTTTCTCTCAGTTTCCCATCGAAAAAAATCTGATAGATCCTGAAAATGGCCAGTCGATCCTGGACCAGGCTGCACCTGTGGATTCTGGAGAGCCCTGCCATAATCTTATTATTTCAACTAAAGAATACAAAAAATGTTAACTATTCGAAATTCTCCGAAAGGGTTGTTTGTTTTTGGCTTCACTTCTAGACAGCCACCCTAGCAGTGTGGAGTCCTGCCCAAAATTGTTGAAGATGATTTAATAAAATGCTTCTGCCTGTCCGGGAGAGGAGTAAGAAATAAAAATAAAAAAAAACTTTTTTTAAAGAACATTCATTAAGAACAACTTTCTTTGTGGTTGAAAACCCTCTTGTCTTCACAATTTCCAATTACGTATCTATGACGTAAGACAAAAATAGGTTGTCCTCCGCTTTTGTAATTAACCTTTTTCCATCCTATATTTTTTCGTAACAACAAATCCTTTTTTATTTCTAGTGTTAGACGTTCCTTCCAGTTATGTATTGTATTCTTGATGAGGCCTGGCATGGCGTCTCCGGGCCAAAGCTTAAGATTAAATAAAGTTCTACAAAATTACTTTATTAAGTATTAACTTTAAAAAGTGATTATCATTCGTGACAATATAATAACATTAAACAATAATAACATTAAATATTTGGAGAAAGCATTTTTAAATCCACCTATTCATAAAATGTCTAAGACGGAAAATGAACAAATATATTGCTTAGTTAGGCCAGACTTTTCAGCGAAAAACCTTGATTGAGGTTTTGTCGACAAGATCGAGGGGGTTCGATAGCTCAGTTGGCTAGTGTTCGCCGCAGATTTAGGTTTAAAGACTCAGGTTAGGTATCTTAGGTAGGATTCGAATCCCCAGAGGGTGCAGTTTTTCCAAGCGTTTACGCGTGCAATTATCTTTGAAAGTGACCATGCGTGCAATTGTGTAATTTAAAAAATAAATTAAGTGCATTGATAATATATAAAATAATTTTTTTGCGAATTTAGCATTATATTACCGTTCCGTACGTGGTAAATAACATCTGTATAACATAACATGGTTACATGAGTGTTACAAAACTTACGTCACAGAGTTGCAGAGCAGAGTGTGACATATTATTATGTCTGTGTGTATATTCTCTCTGAGCCATTACGGGACAACCATCAATAATGTGCTAGATGGATTGGTTTGTATCTCCGCATAATCGGCCCCAGTTAACCACGTCTTGATGTAACACGTGTTTGTGATCATTTCTGGTGCTGACAACCCCGTCCAGAATCGCAATTACGAATCATTCCGATTGTGGAAACAGGACACCCTTTTTCAGGTTTAGCTTTATTATTATTTTTTTTTTATTTCAAACTTGCCACGGATTAAGTCAAGTGCCTAATAAGATGAGGATGTGATAAATTAATTTATGCAACCCGGAAATCAGGGTTATAAAGGATGGAGAGTGCAGGAAGTGCTGCCATCTGTATGCCTACTCGCCGAGTCCCAAGTGTTATTTCATAACCTTAATTAAAAACTTGTTTTTTTTCTTCTTTCTTTTTTCAATGGGTTTTCTTTCATTACGCGGGGCTCCATCCCGAGCCACCACCAGGGGTGCGCCCTAGACCCCGCGCCCCCTGCCACTCAGTCTCAGACCGCTGAACTCTCAGTTGCTCCAAAAGACAATAACAAACATTTGTTGCGTAACGTATCATGTGCATCACGGGTTGTATGTCTTTATACTCGGCTATAAAGACACACTTACAGCCCTTGGTGCACAATATACTATTATTCCGATGTTTGAAATATTTTGCGATGAGTTTGTAGGTACAAAATTAGGAGCACGGTCTAGTTTGCAGTTCGTCTTTTACCGCTGTTATCCATACACAGCGGCCGTGAGCATTGAAAATGACAACAATCTCCTCTGGATGCTTTCTTAGAGCTACGATCTGCCACTCCACCGGTTATTAATCGCTTGCTTCCTGATTGGATAGGAAGCTTCTTACAATCCGATAGGTGTTTAATAAAACTGCCTTATGAGCTGCTGCCAGTACACTACTGACTTCTAAATGTTTAAGATGTTCAGTGCATCTTGCGTGCAGATTATCTTTAGCAGAAATCACAATAGGATGAATAGATACATGTTTCACATTCCTCCATATTGTCTTTACTTCATGCCTTAGTTCGATATACCCATGGCATCTTGGTTGTTTAGGTTGCCTCCAAATTCCGGTTAAGCAGACAAGCAATGCCAATGAAATAGACTCTTATACGTTTTTCTCCCGCATCACGACGTCGGGTCGATTGACTCGGATATAATGATCCGCGTACATAGCAACATCCCAATATAATATGTAATCTTCGTTTTCTAAAACGGTCACTGGAATATATCTATAGAAAGGCATCCATTCTGTCAAGAGTCCTAGGTATTGGGCAAGTTGATGATGTATAATGCCCGGCACATTGCGAGGGTTGCCTTTTATATTTTGAGCCTTGGCAATACCAGTGTTTACAGGTGCCATCTGATGATTCCAATTGAAAGTTTGAACTTTTTAACCATAACCTTCTTCAGAACGTTTTGTCACTTGAGCATAACCTGTATTGTTTTCAGTGACTTGAAAATATTGTCTCAGCGAAAAAATGGAATTGAATCGTGAACATTTTCGTGCGATGATTTTTTACGTTTTTCGACGTGGATTATCAAGACAAGAGTGCATCGATCAACTCACTTCGATTTTTGGCGATGAAGCTCCATCCTTGGCCACTGTCAAACGCTGGTACAACGAATTTAATCGTGGCCGCAGTTCGCTCAGTGACGAAAGTCGTGAAGTTCGCCCAAAATCAGTCGTTGTCCCAGAAAAAATTGACGCTGTGCGTGAACTAATAATGCAATATCGTCATGTGACTTATCGCGAGATTCAGGCATCCTTGGGCATTGGTGGGACCAGCGTGCAAGCAATTTTACATCAACATTTGGCTGTCAAAAAAATTGGTTGCCGTTGGATCCCACATAACTTGACAATCGCTCAAAAAAAGGCTCGTGTGGATTGGTCCAAACAAATGCTGAAAAAATTCGATCGCGATGATTCAAAGCATGTCTATGACATCGTAACAGGTGACGAAACATGGATTTATGCTTATGAGCCTGAAACTAAATAGCAGTCGACTGTGTGGATCTTCCAAGATGAGCCAAATCCGACAAAAGTTGTTCGCACACGAAGCACTTCGAAGCAAATGGTTGCCTGTTTTTTTGGAAAAACCGGCCACGTAGGAACTGTGCCATTGGAGCAACGTCGGACGGTCAATTCGGAATGGCATACAACCATATGTTTACCGGAGAACTTTGAAAAAATGAGGGAAATCAGCCGCCGAAGACGAATCATCCTCCACCATGACAATGCGAGCTCTCACACATCCGCTGCACAAAGGGACTTTTTGAGGGCTGAAAACGTCGAATTGATGGGTCATCCAGCCTACAGTCCTGACTTAGCACCTGATGACTTTTTTTTATTCCCATACATAAAAAATAAATTACGAGGTCAACGTTTTTCGACGCCTGAAGAAGCGGTTGATGCGTTCAAAATGCATGTTTCGGAAGTGCCTCAATCGGAGTGGAAAAAATGTTTCGAAAATTGGTTCAAGCGCAAGCAAAAGTGTGTTGAGTTTCAGGGAGAATACTTTGAAAAACAATAAAGCCATTTTCGATAATCAATTATTGTCTTTTCATTATTAGGCTCAAAATATAAAAGGCAACCCTCTTATTATGCCTGTGTGTATATTCTCTCTGAGCTATTACGCGACAACCATCAGTAATGTGCTCGATGGATTCGTTTATGTCTGCGCATAATCGGCACCGGTCAACCACTTATTGATGTAACACGTGTTTGCGATAATTTCTGGTTCTGACAACCCTGTCCTGAATGGCAATGACGAATCATGCGTTTCTGAAAACAGGACCCCTTTTTCAGGTTTACCTTTATTATTATTACTTGTTTTTTAAACTTGTTCTCTGGTGAACCCTTTTTTTCATCATCAGCCACGCACTCAGTCAAGTGCCTGATGAGATAAGCATCTTATAAATTAATTTAATCTGATGTGTGAAATCTTTTGCGATCATGCTGTAGGTACAAAATAAGGATAATGGTCTACTTTGGAGCTCGTCTTTTACCGCTGTTATCCTTAAACAGCAGCCGCGAGCGTTGAAGGTGACAACAGTTGCCTCTGGATGCTTTCTTAGAGCTACCATCTTTTTTTATAACTAGTTCTCGGGTGAACCCGGTTTTTCATTAATCCGATGTTTGAAATCTTTTGCGATGATCTTGTAGGTACAGAATTAGGAGCACAGTCTAGTTTGCAGTTCGTCTTTTACCGCTGTTATCCATACACAACGGCCGCGAGCATTGAAAATGACAACAAACCCCACTGGATGCTTTCTTAGAGCTACAAACTGCCACTCCACCTGTTATTAGTTAATTTTGATCTAACGTTTTGGGTGCTCGCCGTGGATGGTTTTTTGTCTCCATTGCGTTTCTAATTCCTCTATGGTTTCTGCTTGATAATCAAGGCCTCCTCTGAGGACAAATTCAAGAGCTTGTAAGCGCGATCAGCTATACAGATGGTGGTGTAAAGCGCAACATTTCGCTTGCTGCTAAAATAGTCTCGCACTTGTATAAATTGTGAATTACATAGTTCTGCCGTACAAGTTAGATACTTATGTCATATTTTTGACGAAAATGAGATTTTCACATCAATCGATTCGCAAAAGAAAACTGCAGCTATCTACGCAAACGAGAATTCTGAAAAACAAATAGAACGCATGTCGATTTTGTCAGTGCACATAACGAAAAATGTAAATTTTTTTACAGCATGGGAAAAATATTCATCGATTTGTATGAATGATGTTGAAACATTGATAAAAAATGAATTCCATAATACTTTTTCGAGACAAAATCGTTCTCGTTGATCTTCTACGGTCGAAGCTGAACAGACATAAATGTCTTTTTTACGTGTACGGCAGAGGTTCTAGACATCTACAGCGTCCCTACCCTCTCTATATCGTAGAAGAACTACCCTTTCAATCGCCGAATTACTATGGTGCATTCGGTACTGTTAACCTTTCAAGGCCGACGTTCGACCATTTGATGAGCCCAAAGGAGTACGTGAGGACAGGGATGGCATAGGTGTTGATTGCCCTGATCTTGTTTGCCGAGTTAAGAGAACTCTACAGAATCAATCTGAGTCTTGTAGAGAAGGCAGTCGTAAGGCTTTTCTTAACTATTAGTCTAGGCGTCATATGAAAAAGGCTCATTTCAGGCAGAAAATGCTACCGGAAATTTGACTTTGGCTTACTGTAGTGTTAGCATGTAGAATAAAAGCTTATATATTTGAAACCAAGATTTTGGAAGCACTGTGTGTGTGTAAACAATCGCTAAACATAGCAAAATCAGATTTTTTGTTTATTGCAATAATTAAGCAACAAGTTTCAAACTTTCGGAAAATATGCCCCTTGCCACCCTCAAAAAGCGTGCAAAACTTTAGCCCAAAATATTGATTGGTTTTCATTAAAACTCACTTGTTATTAAAAAATTGACTTTTTACATTCTCATTCATGAGAGTGTAATGTAATCGTTTAAATTTTCGATCTCTGGTTTTTAACGGATCTTTACGTTTCGGCACTCACAGATTCCGAAAATCATAAAATTTTGTCGGTGTCTGTCTGTATGTCTGTCTGTATGTCTGTCTGTATGTCTGTATGTATGTATGGTTACCTGAATGTTGTAGCCACGCTAACTTTTGAAGGATTTGTCGAATCGAGTCAGCCTTTGATAAACTTTTGAAGGGTCCAAAAATGAAGGTCAAGTTCGTTAACCAGATATTTTCGATGAAAATTCAAACAGTGAGCACATTTTAAAAATTTGGTAGACCATTTTTTTCAAGATTTGGAAATTCTATGCACGGTTGTTCGTAGTACGTAAAAAGACAAACCATTTATCCTAATGACATTTTTCGATAAAATCAAAATTATCAGAGTTATAGCATTTTCAAAATCCAAAAAAACAAACGAAAATTAACATTTTAAGCCGAACAACGCACGATATGGAAAAAACTCAAAAAAAGAAAAACGTTTCTTTTTGAGAGCCGTACAAGATTATCATAAGGGCTTTTGGAATTTTTTCGAAAAATCAAAAATTCAAATTTTGATCGCACTAAAAATAATAAAAAATCAAAAACTCCATTTTTCTGTCAAACTATGCAAGATACAAGAAAAAAGATGAAGGGATAAAAATCGTGCACCTAAAAAGGATCTACAAATTTGCTATGAATTACTTTTTGATAGGATTCGTAGTTTTTGTCTTATTCGTGAAAACAACATTAAAAATAAAAAAATTAAATTTTTGGACAAACGACACAAGCTATGAGAAAAAAATGAATAGATTTAAGTTGCTCATCCAAAAAACAGCTCAAAATTTTTTGATAGGACGCTTAGTTTCTGCTTTAATCGCCAAAAAAAAACATTAAAAATAAAAAAATATTTCCAACCAAAATAAAAAAATTTTAGAGCATTTTCAAAATAAAAAAAAATTTTTTTTTTAAGTTTTAGAAATTTTTGTACAAGTTTCTTTTAGCTGGGAGAAACTCTGGAAAATTATCCTTATGGAATTTTTATTTCGATAAAATTTCAAAGTTACATGCTTTTCATCATTTAAAAAATTTTCAAAAAATAGAAGAAAAAGATATATTTTTCTGTTAGATTGCAAAATTTCAAAGTTTTTACTAGATATGAAATATATTTCGAAACTATCCTCATAAAATTTTTTTATTCGATCAAAATTCAAAAAGTAAGAGCATTTTCAAATTTGGAAACAAAATGTTCCGTTTCATTTTGTTTACATGGTTTTATTTTTTAAGAGCAATCGTCTGTATAACCTAACGGTTGAGCGCAAAGCGCGTGTATGGCAATGAGAATGTAATCATCAAGGCCGGAGGTGCTTTGAGAACCCTCTTCAAAGTCAAATTAAAAAAAAACATGTCTAATTTCACTTTATGATTGTAGTTTATGAGGGATTTGAATCACAGTTTTAGATTTGCGCGCTCAAACTCGGCGCAGTTTCAGGGCAGCTGAGAATAAAAATTAGTGCAAAGTAAGGAGAAATTATTAAAGTCATCATGGAAAATAAAAATTGTAGATTATTTTGCAATATCTGAATAAACAGTACCAGATCGAGGTACATAAATAAATATAGTATACATTAGATATAATAGTGTTCAACATAATCGTATCGTATCACGTATCACGAGATACGTGATAAGAATGTATTCGTTAAAGCCGAAGGAGCTTTAACAAAAGAGAATTCACAATCATCAAATTACAGTTGTTGAGCCTTTGACCTTTAATTTTAAAAGCTATGTGCACAAATGTGTGGAAAATACAAAGATCGAGCGCGTAGCGTGAGGTAAATACACCATCGAGCGTGAAGCGCGAGATGAATATATTCTCGAGCGCGAAGCGCGAGAACCAATACTTGCGCGCCCTAGGCGCGCTCAAACTTGCGAGCGAGGCGAGCTGCGCGCCCAGCGCGCAATGAGAATGTGCCCGCGCAGCGGGCATATTTTTTTCAATGAAATTTCTACAGATTTGACCGATAGGATATCAACACATTATCAAAATAAAAAATTGTACTTTAAGAGAGAGAGAGAGAGAGGGGAGGGGGGAGATATTTTTTTTCAAAGATCACTGCTACTGCAATTTTCAACATGCAAACCTGAAATTTACATCAAGTACAGAATAAGAGTTGTACTGTTTGTTATAAAATTTAGGAGGCAACGCATTATTACTTTGTTGTTGATCATGGTGACTGATTATGGGAGAAGGATTGATGCGGTCTGTGGCGGCGGAGTGGGGGAAGCCGCTGTCGCTTACGTATGGTTATTAGACAATACTTGAAGTATTTTTTACATTTTTTTTTCCTAAAATAATTTTTCAGATGTAAATATTAAAAAGAATATGGTATGTATTATACTCAATGTAATAAATAATAAATTAATGGCAAAATTAGAGAAGATAAATAAAATAGCTTTAAACTTAAGGTATTAGATATAATTTGTTCGAAAAGCAACCAACAGATTTGTAACCGGCAACTGTCAATTTGAACACGTGAATTCAATTCCGGCGCGAGCGTGTGGGATGCCACAGCACCTTCCACTACTCCGCCTCCACTGACTGCGTCGATCCGATTCTGTGAACTCTTCCGTGAATAAGAGATGATTATAAACAATAAATTTAGAATACATTTCTTCGTGAATTTCGTAACAATTAATACAACGCATGACACGTCATTTTGTAGATATTTGTGAGACCTACATTTTTTTAACTAAACTTTAGTTCGGACAGACACAGGTTCGTTGCAATAAACAAAAAACCTGCGTTTACTATCTTTAAGTATTGTTTACACATACAGAGCTTCCGAAAGCCTGGACTATATCATATACTTAATACCTTAGATTCGAAAATACCCAGGTATTTATATGTCTCGCCTTCAGCCATTGCTTTGATGTCATTACCGAACTCGTTCTCTAGCTCTGTGGTCCCTAATTCTCCTCCAGTTGAATGCACTATTGTGCATTTATCTAGTCCGAACTCCATGCGGATATCACTGGAAAACTGCTTTGTGAAACCAATCACTTGCCGCAGTTTCTGGTATGGACTAGCGTATAGCTTCAGGTCACCCATGTATAGAAGATGGGTCACTTGATGACCATCCATAATGCACTGAAGGAGTCTCCTTGAAAGATACCCGTCGTAATGCGTGGTGATCTAGTTGTCCTTGGTTGTCCATGATTAAAATACTTGATTCTTGTACCCCAAAGCATCATCGCACGACTTAGTAAATCGATGATGCGTGAACCGATTTTATTAGTGAGACTTCAAGCAAATACTCATGTGATACGGAAGAACACGCTTGCTTGTAGTCAATGTATGCCATGTGCAAGTTTCTTTGATGTTTACGAGCTTGCGTCATGGCAACAGCGTCTATGGTGACTATATCTTTACAGCCCCGCAAGTTTTTACGACGTCCTTTCTGTTCTTCTCTAAGGATGCCATTTTCATCACAGTAAGAATATACTTTATCTGCAATGATAGCTGTAAGGCATTCATAAACTGTTGGAAGATAGGCTAACGGTCGAAATTCAGATATATTTTGAGCGTCTGGTTTTTTAGCCAACATATACGTAGTACCTTTGAGCATAAAGCCTGGCATCAGATCTGGGTGTTCGATAATCTTCTGAAAACACCTTGAAACCGCAGGATACACAATCGTCAGGTACTTGTACCAGAAGTTGTGCACCATGTCCGCACCTGGAACCTTCCAGATACATGCCCTTTTCAAAACCGCTGAAACATCTGAAGCTGTGATATTAGTCAGTTCCATTTCAGGGATATTGCTTGCACTCGTTTTTTCCCAAACAGCCGACCAGTAGTTAGTCATGCCACTCAGTTCACGGTAGAACCTTCTTTCATCTGCCTGAAAGGTTCGATTTTTCTACCTTATTGCACTAATTTTCAAATACCAAAGCAGTCGAGCAGTAAGAACAAGGAGTCCCTGCCGTTGGGAGTCTATAATTTCATCAAATATTGCTGATGTCAATGTCTCGATGTCCCGAGGTTGGATGATTTCAGTAACATGGTGTATCATCTTTCTGATTCTATTTCCTTTATTATATTGAGTCAATCGACCCAATTTGCACGTTACTTTGCTGACATCCATATCCAACCTGATCTTCCTGTTGTATCCCTTTTCGCTTTTAGTTTCATACTTCGCACTTTCATAATAGAGCCGCACCAATTCCTCTTTCATTGTGGCAACTCACACGATGCTCTCCCAGGGTATTTCTGTTGAGGTGGTTGGCTGCAAATAGCTAACGCTAGCCAAAGCATCCACAGCAGGCACAGTTAATGTTCCAATATTTACCGTTTGTCGCAGATGTTCTTGCTGGCCATCTGTTTGATCAGTGAGATCTACCTGACCATCTCGAAGCTCAACATTACCACAGTCCCACATGCTGTGGCCCCCAGCGGTGACTCCAGGGGCGTCCCGACGATTCTCGGGAAGCGACAAGCTGTTTGGTATGGGGAACCCCATCAGTAGCAATGCTACAGCCAACATAGCCGTCAAAGTTATGGGAGGAAAGCTTAAGCCCTACAGTCCGTTTATATGGTTCCAACATTAACCTTGGAGAGCCCGTTTATAGGGATCCAACATTCATACTGGAGAGCCCATTTATAGGGATCTAAACATTCATCCTGGAGAGCCCTATAGGGATCCAAAATTCATACTGGAGAGCATGTTTATAGTGATCCATCTTTCTTACCAACGTTAGTTCCAATGCCAAAGACTGAGACCAACGATTCAAAATATTAATTAATCTATCGGACTGCGAGAGATATACACAACTTCACACACGCACACGCACACGCACATACACATATACAAAAAAAGAAAGGTCAAAAATTGAAAAGTCAAAAATTTAAAAGGTGATAATCACATGCACCTGTCGTGTACGCGAGATGTCCATAGAAGGCGATTTTAGCCGCTACCATTGTTCACGCCCAGAAAACTGCGGATGATGCGGCACATGTTCAGCAACACTACCTTCTGAATTGGATGTAGTGAATTTCGAGCTCCCGGCTCTTCCAAGATTTGTACGCCCCTCGCATGAACGTTGCGAGTAGGAATCTCCTGCTTCAGCTCAGAATATTTTTTGATTTTCTCAGTGTATGGAAGCCTAATGTTATTGTTTAGGGAAATGCTTATGTCTATTATTCTCACATGTTGAGCACTTTTATCTAACCAAAGGACATCTGGACGACTGTGTCTGACTAGGTGGTCAGTCAGAATGGTCCTGTCCCAGTAAAAGAGATGGTGTTCATTCTCTAGTACTTTAACTGGGCTATATTTGTAAGTAACATCATTATGTCTGCGCGTGTATTCTTGCGAGGCAAACCTAGTACAGACATCAATGATGTGATCGATGATCTCATAGGAATCTCCATAAAGGCAGCATCCGTCGATCACTGTCGCCATGCTGAGGATGTGTTGCTGGTAGTTCCTTGTCTTGAATAACTTGTCCTGAATGGAAATGACAAATCCTTCCGTCTCCGGAAAGAGTGTTCCCTGCCTTAACCAGACGTATGAAGCATCACTATTCAAGCAAAGAAGATCTAACTTTTGGGGGTGTTGATTGCGCAGCTGTTGGCCCCGCCATTGAGAAGCTGGCTGTTCGGCGTTGAGTTGTCCGTTGTTCTTGACTTAACAGCTGCAAGTTGTGAGGGCATATGCAGGTCAACTCTACAGATGTAGTAGTAGGGTGAAATGGTAGTCCTGTTTTGGAAACATTCACCCAATTGCGTAATCTGAGAGTCACACAGTCGACATTTTCGAACTATTCTCTCTACAGCTATCCTCTCATGGTGCATTCAGTGCTCAGAAATATTCAGGCGAATGACTCTGCTAAGCCTCTCGAGGTCATTCATGGACCAGGAAATCAAACCAAAGAAGTCTGTTCGGAGAGGAATGCAAGGTGTTAATTGCCCCTGCGCTGTTCTTCGTACTGATGCCGGACGCCAGAATCAGACTAAGGCGATCCGGAAAAGCAGTCTCAAGCATCTTTTTAATTCTTCAACAGTCATCGCCTCAATCAGAGCGCGGTCGTCCATTCTTTTAGAGCACTGCATGCAAGGATAAGGCTGCATTCTTTGTGAGGTCGCCCGGTATCCCAGAAACAATGTTTAGATACCTCACCCAGGTCCCATTCAGTCTTCGGCACGGTTGAAACGCCTCCGCTTGGGGGTTATTTCTTCGGGACAATCCCTGGACAATTGCCCGCAACTGCTTATTAATTATTGTAACCATATTCAGCGGAAACCCTTAGTACAGGGGTCCTCAATCCGCAGCCTGAGGTCGCGTCCGGTGGCTTCGCCATAGGCCCTTCAGTTCGATTCCAATGCAATCGAAACCGAAACGGAATGTTAGCAGAGCGTGTTTATATATAATTTAAGAAAAATCAGGTCAAACAATCACCGCAGGGTTCCACCGAGAGCAGGTGCCATCTAAAAACGACACCGGCTCCCAGTAGAACCGCGATAAATCACACTTACGGCCACGTCTCACAAGCGTGAGATGGGTGGCCACTGGGACAAATCTTTGAGTTTGTGTGGTAACCACAGACAAAATCACAAGGACAGGTCGGCGAAACCCTCGTGTGTCTTGAGTTCACGATACGACACAAGGATGAGAGCTTTCTGCATCCATCACACAAGTGCCTTGGCATTTTTTTTTGGGCACGCGGGTATGACTTTAAGGTTACGAACCGGTGATAGTTTTGCACCTCTGAAAGCACCGATCACCGAATAATATGTCAGACCTCAAATGTGAAATGGAGACTGCTGTCCGAAAATCGTAGTTGCAAAAAATTTGGCACTTCTCGTTTTGGACAATTGTTTTTATCTCCCTCGGAGCATTTGACAGGGCAGGGTCACGGCCAACGCCATAAGAGGGACAAAAATGGTAATAAAGCACTCCTAGGGCCGCATTATGTGTGTAGAGATACGTCGTTCCCGCGTGAGTTGGACAACTGGATAGTATGTGTCCTAGGTACTCAGCGGGTGCATGACACTCTCTGCACTTGACGCTGGGAACTTTTTAACGTAAAATACGGTCAGGGTATACTAAGGTGGAAATAATACCGTCCTGGCATGCGAAAATGAAACCCTCTGTATCTGAATTAAGTTCTCATGATCTGAGGAAAGCAAAAGTTTGCTCCTTCGACAAGGACTGATTTTCTACATTTCTGTTAAAGTTTCCGTGCATTTTCTTGTCAAGTAGTTGTTGGCAAAATTTTTCAACCTCTGCTTTCTTTAGTTCGACTTTAAGGAGTGAGGCATCTAGATGGAATAATCTACTTTCCTCATTTCTGACGTTAAAATTCAGACCAAGGGTCTCAGCCACTGGCTCTGCGGCTTTGTAAAGGAATACTCCTTTTGCAATCATCTCGTGTTTCCTGACCATTTTTAATAGAGGATCTCTGCCATTTGCAACGATATAAGCTGTTCTTAGAACAATTCTATTGTGAAGACACTGGAGATTCAGAAGTCCGCGTCCGCCTTGACGGCGTGAGAGGTATAATCGCGGAACAAACGAATTGATATGCAAGCTCTTTTGCATATGCATGATCTTACGCGGGGCGATATCAAGGGCCGTAAGCTCGTTCTTCGTCCATTGAACCATCCCAAACAAGTATAGTAGAACCAGGACGGCAAGTATGTTAGTCGCAGATACCTGATGTTACTGCATCGATGTTACGTCTAGAATGCGGCTTCGAGACACGCCCACGTATGCATAGGTCTCCCCAGTGTCAAGATGTTTAATAACACTTATATCAACAAGCTCAGGGTCATCAAGAACGCCAGTAATCTTTCCTTTCTTCTTGGCACACTTGCCCAATCCAAAGTCCATACCAATCTCTCCTGTGTACTTCTTGACGATATTTAAAGCAAGTTAAAGTTTCCTTGCACCAGAAGCATAGATCTTCAGGTCATCCTTATAAAATACATGAGTGACTTAATTCTCGAGATGACTAATGTCGCCGCTGAGGTATCTAGGCGAAATGTGCAGTGCGAGAGATTGAAGCAGAAGTGTGATGCAAAAGAGCAGAGGACTCGTGGTATCGCACTGAAAGACATCCATCTGGAAGGCGACACGTTCGTTGTCACACGATAATTTCCAGACGAGATAGTAAATATAGTTTTGCAAACGGGCAACAATCTCTCTATGCATCTCACTATGTGTGGATGAACCTTCAAGCTTTCCGACAGACGTATGATAAGTCTATGAGAGGTTGAATCGAAAGCTTTCCGGGAGTCAATCCAGGCCATTGACAGGACGTGCTGATGGGCTGCAGCGTTTTTACAGACGCATCTGTCAATTAGCAGGTTCTCTTGACATCCTGCTACACCTTTTTCCGAGCCACGCTGTTCGTACATCTCTCACCACACAGGCTCAATTTTTCGGACAATCCTGTTGTTTAGGATAACTGTAAAGAACTTATACAGTGTGTTCAAACACGTTATTGGCCTGTAATTCTATAGGTGGGACGCGTTTCCTTTTTTTGGTAGGAGTATAGTGCGTCCTAATGCCTTCAAGTGCTTTTTGCACCTTTTCGGCAGTAATTGATGGACATTCCTCCTCAGATGTTATGAGGTTGTCCCAAAACTCCTTGAAGTGAATGATATTATCAGTATCTTCTTTCAACTCCAGTGTTTTTGGTACCTTGCATACCTCTCTCCAAAAAGTCTCTACCTCGTTGAACTTGGGTGGATTTTTGACAGAAACAGGGTGATCACTGAAGAGGCGAGAAACTGTTGATTCTCCCTGATCCATCTCTACCTCTTCTGTATTTTCTTTCTTGCGTCAGAAAACACCTTATTTTGTCGACAATATGCCGCTTGATTGTCAGCAGCTTTGACTTGCACAGTGTACGATTGAAGATCCTTAGTTGCCGAGGGAACTTTGGAACCCTTTTTGTGAACGTCCTACCACATGTTATGTAGTCAATCACACACTGAATACGGGACGCATTCTGCCTTGCCCATCCAATCTTCTTGTTCAATTAATACAAGCGTCCTTTGGTCTTTTGCACCATAAACTGAACAATTGATGGTCCAGAGGTCGGACTCCTCCGAGATATCCTCACGAAGGGAGGCATCCATTTCAGCCAGGTCTGGGGACTGATCAGA
>CAKNWT010204057.1:0-11045 GCA_932066315.1 Andricus coriarius | reverse complement strand
GATTTTCCCATAGTATTTTCAATAAATAAAACCAATGTGAATAGTACTATCAAAAAATAGTAAAAACCAATTTTGTAGGACTTTTTAGAAGCTCCAATTCATCGTTGAAACTTTTTTCCGTACCTCACATCGTTTGGCTCAAAATTTGAATTTTTTAAATATTTTTTTCGAAAAATAAAACCAAAACATCAAATCTTATCAAATAAGATGGATTAAATTCACTTGAAAAAAGTGAATAAAAGTGACTCAAGTGATTATGTTGCAGCCCTAATCATTTTGAAATTTATTTTAACCTTCCTGCTCATTTCAATAGAACATTTCTCTTATATGTGGTGTTTTGCCTGTGTTATAAAGTTAAGAAAGAAGCGTTTGAATCAAGGGCTAAGGAATTAAATGTAGAAAAGCCAGAGTATATGGGTGGGAGCATGAATGTCCGCTTTGAGACGTTCCGTAACGAGAAAGTTCGTCGTTGCGAGGGCATAACTTAACCCTGATAATGATTCGCGAACCTCACCTCCACAGAAGAAACTAATCCTATTATTAGCGTCGTATCGATTTTCCCCATTTATTATACACTTTCCCAACAAATGCTGCTGATTGAACAAAGATTATCCCAGGTAATGGTTCGGCAAACGTTTTACGAGGCACCATGTGCAAGTTAATGGAGCGCAATAAAGACTCTGCTGACTTTTCTGAAACACGCTTGCAAATCTGTGTCAGACGGGTCATCGAGCCTCATTTGCATTCATCTTCATTTTCTCGATTCTCTTTCTTCTCCGCCATCTTTCGACTTTCCTAATGGGAGTGAAACACACATTTCCATGATTATAATCGTCATCAGTTATTAGACCCTCACCTATTGTTGTTACAATCGTTGTTCTTTTTTTGAGAAAGTTTTATTCCAACTGAAAATTACTGAGATGTAGTCCAATGGGTTCACTATGAATGTGTGTACCATTGTGCTCATTATGTGAGCAGTTGGTACGTTCAGTATTGGTATATTTATATTATTACAATATTTTTCTGTTGAAACAAGTGGAAATTTAAGTGATTTTCAAATAGATTCCAATTTTGTTTTCTGCAATTTGAGCAAAATAAAGTTCTAAATAATGCAATAAATATTATTACGTTTCGAGGAATTGATCAGGCATGCAATGTGGCGTACAAGCCTCCGCGAAATGATTTGAAATATTTGAAATCTCTTGAAAAATTTTGAATGATATCTTTTGTCATCTTTTGAAAATTTCTGGATTTGAAAGCACCCTTAAAATATTTTCCACTTAATGCAGAATATTTTAATCGGTCAAAAAAGATTAGAAAATGAAAAATATGAATTTTTTAATTTTAGGATTAGTTTAGAATTAATGAGAAAATGTATAATTTTTTATTATTTTCAAAGAAACTGATTTAGAATATTGGAATAATCAAATTTTTGAAATCTTTCATACATTTGAAATCCTTAAGTTTTGAAAACGATACATATTAAATGTTTGATACATTTATACGAGTCTAAAAACCAAATTTTCTCTATTTTTCTTATTTTGGTAATCAGGTATAAAAAACAGAAATCTATAACATAGAAAATTTTAATTTTTATCGTAATTCTACATGGTAGGAGCTTCAATTTTTGAGCCATCCCGAATAAAATCGGACTGTTATAAAAGCATCCAGCAAAAGGGTATAAATAACCAAATTTTTCTGCTTCCCTCGCAGAAATCGCCATATATGTTCCCTATCACCCATCTGGCCCCGATCGGGCTGGCATGATCTGGCCCGGGTAGGGCTAATTTCATGGCCCAGAGTCGTGCAATACCGGGACACCCGTTTTGCAACGCCACCTAGTAGATGTTAAGGAAAACGCTGAATATTCTATCAGAGTGATACACCTACAATTTTTGGGGAAATTTCCCGAAACTTATGGTAATTTATACTAAAGTTTAGAAATATTCCCTAAAATTTTGGGAATTGAATGTTTCCTGCTGAATGTAGGGAATCAATGTCCCGGAAGTTAGATTCGCAAACTTATTTTTAAAAAAAATGAAAGTTGTGCTAAATTGTGCTAGACTTGTGCTGATTTGTACCGTAAACGGTTTTTTGAAAAATCAAAAATTACGGGCACAATTTTTGAAAATAGTTTTTATTGTTAGACCCGCTACTTCTTGCTAGAGCAAAAAGAAAGGTTGTGCTAGGCGGTTCGAAAAAATAATACTTGTGCTGGGTTGTGCTTGACAAATGCAGTCTTTATTCTCTCTGACAAAATCACGTGACATAAACTTTCTAAATCTTTTATGTTTTTTGAGTTTTACGTTTTGAGTTTTTGATATGAGAACTGTTGATCTGATGTGATTTTGTCACCGGGAATAAAGACTGCATTTTTCGAGCACAACTCAGCACAAGTTTTATTTTTTCGAAATTTGACTATTTTTGGATCTTTTATGTTTTTTGAGTTTTAAGTTTTGAGTTTTTAATATGAGAACTCTTGATCTCACGTGATTTTGTCAGAGGGAATAAAGACTGCATTTGTCGAGCACAACCCAGCACAAATCTTATTTTTTCGAAATTTGAAGATATTTTGCTCTAAAATATTTGATAAAGTAGCACACGAATTTTAAAATTATTACAGAATAACATAAGGAGTATTTCCCATCAAATTTTTGGGAATTATCCCTAATAAACTTTGGGATAAATTCCACAAAATGTGTGGAAATTAGCGTCAACACAATTTTGGGGAAAATTCCCCAAAGAAATTTTGTATAGTGTATTATTTAGATTAAAAATGCCCCATAATTTTTAATATAACTCAATCGGGACCTGATAGGGTAACGACTTGGCACTGACCCGGCACACCGATCGGGCTAACAAGTTCGGCCCAGACTGGCCCGTGCGTTTCATCACGGGTCTGATCCGACCTGGCTTCCCGATCTGGGCCCCATTTGGCCAGATTGGGCCCCGATTGGGGCCACGGCAAAATTTCTGCGAGGATTTTTTTATTTATAACCACTTATATCAACAACAACAAATATAACTTAGTAAACTTTATTTTTTTATTTAAATTTTACATGCCAAGGGGCTTAAATAACCAAATTTTCCGAATTTTTCTTATTTTGTAATCACCTATATAAAAAAAAAGTATAACATAGAAAATGTTTTTTTTTATCTCAAGTCAACATTCCAAGAGCAGGTAGAGTATAGGGATCATCTTACCCTTCAATTTTCCTATCTCCCCTATCTCTCCGCTTTGCAGGGATTACATTCTGAGGCGACTACAAAACCTCAGGCACGTCGCTTGATTTTTTTTTTTTTTTGAGAAAAAATACAAAACGGACAGACGCTGTAGCACGAAATTATAAGCGTTTCCTACGAAACACTAAACAATTAAAAGTAATCAAATTTCGTAATTGAATGCATTCGAATTTGTGTTCCAAAACTATGGAATCACTCCATTTGGAATGATTTTCGAAGATTAGAAATTACAGCTATTCAAATTAATTCAACATTTATTTATAACTTACAAATATTTCAACGTAGAAGCGACCAAATGAACATAATCAAAAAAAGTGAAATGTATGCAAACTGGTGTTTTCAATTTGGAAGGGCCCAATTTAGACTTTTTTCTCATTACGAAAATTTATTTTATTATATTATCTATATTTCAATTTGTTTACTTTAGGAATTTAAAATTTTGAATTAATTCAGTGATATTACTAGATATTATATTACTGTAAAAAATCTAATGGAAATTTCATATATTTGTATAATGTATCCATAGAGTATGATAAAAATATAATGGATTGGAGGGGACTCGACATAACGGGAGATCGATTCTGATGCTGAATATTCATTTATATTGAAATTCGAAATCCAGGTCCTAACTTGAGTCGCCCTCCCATTCTTCTAACATTCAGGAAGTTGAATGAATTTCAAATAAGCTTAATCTTCCAATAATAGCCACTTAAAGAGATTATGAATCGACTTTGCCTCTGAAAAATTACTAGTAAACATGAAGTTAAAGAAGCCAAAGTCTCTCTGAAACAAGTATAGAAAAATAATAAATTTATATACAGTTAAACTAATAAAAATGCCAAAAAATTGTACCATACATGATAAGCTCTTCAACCGTTTGGTAATCTGCCCAATTTAGCCCAGTTTGTAACTTGGCACCAACTTTAGCCCATCTGGCCGTCCAATTAACAAAAAAATAATGTAATTTCAGGACAAGAAGACATTGCGCATACTTTAATTACAATCTACTAATACGCTTAAAAATTTAGAATCTATAATTAGATTAAAATCTTGACAATCCTTTATATTTATCTGGGCTATTCTGGCCAGGCCCCAGATGGGAACACCAACGAAAGCCCGCATTTCGTGTATATGAATTAAACTAATTCGTATACTATTATACTATATAACTATTATATTTTACTCTATTATTATACTCTCATATAGTAAATAAATTATTTACAAATTACTAATAATTACATTTCATTGGTATAACTTAATGTACATTAATTTGTTGAAGAAATGTGTTTTTCATTTATCCTTAAAGAAACCTTAATCCCGTCTATGAAAATTTAGTTCATATACTAATTTCAAACACAAGATGAGTGTGGTAAGGCGCCAGGGTAAAAGTAAATAAATTGTGCGGATAAGGTTCAAGTCCCGGCAGCATTTTATTTTATTATTTTTTATAAATAAATGTTATAAACAGTCTTATAATTGATTCCTTATTATCAATTATTAATAATTGTCTAACATTTTATTAAGTAAAAGAAACTATTTTTATTTTTCGAAACTGGGCGTTAGTTGGTCCAAGCGTTAGAACCCACATAACAGCCTGCCTGGGCGAGGCTGGGACGCAGCTCGACCCCAGACTACTGTTCGCCAGTAAATATTGTTTTTAATTAGAAAAATAGATTTTATTTTTGTTTCAATAAAAAATTAAGAGGAGGAAGATATGTCGACAAATTTTTGGAGGTCATTGATCGGTGTATCTTTTGATTTCGCAGGAGAAGAAGGTGATGGCCCGTGTGACGCGTACCCGACGAAAAATGGCAAATACGACCGGCGCTCCCTCTTCCTCGGGCAGCCTTCTATCAACCCCTTCGACGACACCGTTTACCACTTCCACGTCGGCGACCTATTCCACCGAGGGTTTTATCTTCAATTACAGCGGCCTCGCCAGCCAGGAGGGTTATTCATTGAACGACCTGAACTACACAGAACTCTTCGTGGACGTTTTGAACAGCACCGAGGCCGGCAATATTACTGAAAGGCTCAACATTACAATTCCATCAGCCGGAAGCTATTGCAATGAATGGGAATCAGCTCAACATAAACTCTTTCAGGTGAAATTCACCCCCTTCCCTCCACAAACAAAGCACAAGCAGAGTTTAAAATCAATTTAAGTGTAGATCAGATAAATCCCTAAAGTCATATAGGTATCTAGTAATTGTTTCTTCTTTTGTATTTTCAGGCAGCGAATCTTTTCTTCGCAGCAGCTTTCTTAGTCCCAAGATCTTTCAAAGCATCCATTCTTGCTTTGCGAACCTTTCTTACTGCCGGTTTTATGTTGAATGCTCTCTGGGCCGGCATAACGATCTGCGCTTTAGATGCGATGCTCTGGTGTCTGGCTTTAGGTCTTCTCAACGGAATCCACTCTCTCATCTTGGCCTGCAGATTTCTTCCTCCAGCTCTCAGTCCCGAACTCGCAGAACTCTACCTTAAACTGTTTAAACCCTATAAGGTCAGCAAAAAGCACTTTCAAGAACTGGCCAAGGAAGCTAGGATACTCAAACTCGATCCTGGTCAGACCTATGCAACCGAGGGTGTCACGGCTGCTGATGAGAGACTGTCGATACTTTTGCGGGGAAAGTAAGTTCAAATTCTTATTTCCAAGTCATGATATTGATTTTTTTTAACACCACCATGATTTCGGCTGATTTTCATGCCTGTGGAGCGAGCCTACAAACTTGCTTCTCGAACGGTGTGACCATAACGTTTTTTTCCGACCACCCTTGAAAACGTGCCATTGCATGCACGTGAAGTAGGCGTAATGTGACCGCTTCCAGCCCAGTGATGTTCGCACATGCGCACTCCGCCGCCGGGCCAACATGAAACTTTACGCCCGCTACATGAAACTTTACGCCTGCTACATAAAACTGTACGCCCGCTACACATACACTACACCACGCAAGTGAGAATGTGGAGGATAGCATCTTCATCTTTAAAAAAAATTGCATCGCTGGACCCCACAGTCTACCTTCTGCAAAGTACGCTATTTCTTCCTTTCACTTATAATCTAAAATTGTCAAGTACACCAAACATCCTCTATCTGCTTTACATACTTGTTTTCAATAAGGGTATAAGAAAAAGTATGGTGTGAGTAGCAAAATGTCGTCAGCGAAAAAATATGTCTTACTGTGTATTACCTTATTGTGTGAACATCGTGTTGGAGACAATCACGTTTTTTACATATCGATATCTGTATCAGGATAGTATGGCATTATATTTTCGCCAGCCGCGGAGGTTGTCTGAACTGCTTACTGGTTTTGTGCATTTGCGGCCCTTTTGTCACCGACTCGAAAAACGAGATTGCGGAACCGACCCACAGTTATGAAAAGTGTCTAAATCATAAGAAGTGTTTAAAAAAGTGTCGTGTATAACTCATGGAGGACATCTTTCCAAATTTTACGGTTCGGGAATGTTTTCAGCACTTGCTTACGGCTCGTGCTGAAGGAATTCCCCTCATCGTAGAAATGGAAACATCCACCCCTAGTTATGCAATATAGTCTCACTGCCTTTGCTTCGGCCATAGTCATTTCATTCACATATTCGAACTAAGGAGGGAGGAGTCATTGTCAAATGTGATTAAGGATTCAAACATCAATATTTCTATTAAAATTTGTTTTCAGACTGAAAGTAACATGCGATGGTACTCATCTGCACTATGTGAGAGCGTATCAATTTGTGGACTCCCCAGAATGGGAAGCAACCCACGAAAACCTCGATGATGTCTTTCAGGTGACCATCAGGGCTGAGGAATCTAGTACTTATATTTGTTGGACGAGGTTAAAGCTTCTGAGGGTGCTGAGGCATAGGCCTTTATTAAAAGTAGTTCTCAACACTCTCATCGGAAAGGATATCACATCCAAGTTGTATGCCTTGAATGAACAGTTAGCTGGTGTTGCTGCAGCTCACGAACATGCTGTTTCAAATCCTTACAGAGGTGTGGCGAGAAGTCTTAGTGTTGATGCTGTGAACACTGAAACTGCTGGCAGGGTCCGCTCGTCTACGTGGAAAGCTCAGAGGAGATATAGCAATCCACGCAGTGACAGTAAGAAACATTTCTACGTTTATATTGCCTACTATAATATTATATGTATAGTAAAATAAACCATTTTTACGGGATCCGCCATTTCTGAAGTAATTTCTTGTGCTGAATGCGAATCTGACCTCTATTTTTCCCATATGACAGGTTTTTGAGATTTTTTCGATACAAATATTTTTTTCACAAATCGCGTTATAAGCGAGAGTAGGAACTTTTTTCAACAAAAAAGAGTAAGTTACAAGAGTAAGAGTAATTATTACATTCTCTAATGCTGAATCGAACTCACATCTTACTTTTGCGATAATCCGTACGGTTATCGAGATATTGAGGAGAATTCAATAGAGTACAAGGAAATTCGAAAAAAATTAGGAGAATTCTAGTGAATTTAAAATGCAAATGATTTTAAGGGAATTACACGAAATTTCGAATACTGCTAGTGAAATTCAATGGAATACAAGTGATTCTCTAGTAAATTCAACTAGATTTTAGAGATTTTAAGACAACCAACATGTTTCAGTATATTTCAAAAACTCAATAGAATTTGAGTAAATTCACGAGAATTTAAGGGAATTTTAGAAGATTTAGTAGAATCTGACGGTATTTAAGAAAACACTTGTGACCAAGAAAACGTAAGTGAAATCAAGTAAATTAAAGCAAAGTTCAGAAAATTCAAAAAAAATGTAGAAAATTGTCATTTTTTTATTTTTTAAAAGTAAATAGTAGGCTGCGTAAGAAGTTGTCTATAAAACTTTTTTTGTGTTCTTTTCCAAGTTATTAGCATTATTATTATTATTATGAGAAGTTGTAGGATCCGGAAGCTACGATCATGGTTCCTTAAAGCAACCAATCCAGACGCAACTGGAACGAGTACGTCATCCACTTCTGCTCCTTCTGTCCTAAAAGGTGAACAAGAGTGGGAAATTTACGCGAGATAATATCGTGCAATACTGAGCCTCCTTACACCGTACGCTATTTGCAGGCTGCAACTGCTTAAGTGGGGGAAGAGTGGGGATAAGCGTAACTGAGACGTAACCTTGGCCCATGAGAGGGAGAGATACTGGACGCTTGCTCTCTACTCCCTCTCATGCTCCAGAGTTAGGCCTCAGCTACGATTATGCCCACGTAAGCAGTTTAAGCCTACAACTAGCGTACGGTATAAGGAGGCTCACTGTTCCTTCGAGTCAGGTCTCTAGCGGCGGATGACCTTACGCGGCAGACTGGACAGTTGGAGATGAAGTTTTCACCTCTGGATATTTTTTTAAAGCTACCAATATTTGTAGAATGTCATGAGGAACAGTGTTGGCGGACCAGATGAAGTGATCCCAGAAGAACAGCCTTTTGCTTCCGGTTCGCGATGGAATGAGCCTGACGCTGGCAAGCCGGAATCTTTTTGAGTTGGCTGAGAAATGAAGCTTTCATACCTCAAAGACAGCTGATTATGAGAACTACAAGATGGACTTTGTAGCCTTGGTACAGCCTGCTCAGCTCGAAAAGAAGTGCTTGATATTTCGCCCGTTCTTCTTCCTCCTTTGCGGTGATATTAGGATCGGCTGGTGCTGATTATTATTATTACAAAGTGGAGAGGGACATCTAACTTCCATAGCACGAAGGTGATCTAATGTAACCTATTATACTGTACCCCTGGATGAAACTCCAGTAAAACAGAGGACTATTCTCAGTAGCTTTAGCCGCTTTTCTGGAACTTCTTAAAGTCCCACTTCCCAGCCGTACTACTCGAGATGCTAGGACCCCATTTTTCACCGGGTATGAACATGTGAAAATTGTTCTTTACTATGATAGGTTTATTACTGTATGGATTTATTCACACAAGAGAATACACTGCCTGGTCGTACGTCGCAGTTGGTAACCCATCCGATTGCTATCCGCGCTCGAAATGACTTGACATTTGGACTTTTCCCGAGTCATCATAAGAGTAAGGGGATAACAAAATTTCCTCCTCTCGCTTAGAACGCGATTTCCATCCAGACAAACTGACACTGCTCCCAGTAGAACCGCGATAAATCACACCTATAGCCACGCCTGACGACCGTGAGATGAATAGCGATAGGGCACACTGGGAAAACAATGACGGGCCGGCGAAATCCTCGTGTGTCGCATTCAGTACAAAAAATTACTTCGAAAATGACATATCCCATTTTTTGAGTCCATAGATAATTTTTTTTATATTTATATTTTTTATCAATTTTTGTATGCCCTTCTAGAAATAATTAATTGAAAACAATTCAGAACGATAGAAAGAAATTTGAATATTTTCTAATCGTGTTTCTTAATCGTGTGTGCACGATTGGAAACGATTGAGCGTTGCAAAGTTTCAATCGTTCCCAATCGTTCTCAATCGGGCCAATCGGTAGTAGGATTTTGAGTGTATGAAGCGGCAATTTGATGGCAGCACTTTCGTCTCGCGGGAATTATTTGAAATCGTTTATTTGCTTTTTTCGAAGCAACACAATATAAGCAATATGTTCATTAAAAAAATTAAATAAATGTTTTGTAATCATTTTCGCGAGCTGAGAGCGCTAGGCCGTATTAGGTCTAAACATGAATTTTCTTAATTTTCAATCTGTAATAAATACAAATTTTAAGTTAAGAAATTCTTTCATCTCTAGAAAGTATTTGTTATTTATAGAAGAATAACTCCTAAAATTGATAAAACAAAAATAAATTTATTTCAACATATCAGGCCTAGAATAAGAAAATTTATCATTTAATTACAATTAAAGGTCTGAGATGGCTCCTAATTTTTTTCCCCTGGTATAATGTGCACAGGATTTCTTCTGCTATATAAAAAGAATATTCTCCAAAACAATTTTCTTACCTACTTCATTGAATTTTTAATTGCTGAAAATAAGACTATAAAAACTGTGTCTTTTTTTGTGCATTTCGAAATACAAGTTTTTTTTCTGTCTGAAATCGGATTCGGAAATTATTTTCTTCTCTCCCCGTCGACTTCCTTCTAGCCACTGGTTATAGTAGTAAATTGTTGCGAATTTCGAAAACCATCAATGTATATCACTTTATAATTTTAAAAGCACTTAAAAACTGTCCACAAAAATATAAAAAATGCCCAACACACCGCGAGGACGCGAAAAAAAATGTGTTCTATTTTAGGTTATTTTTCGTCAGAGAAAACAAACGCCGGTTGCTACCTAAATTGCCGCCCCGATTGAAAACAATTAGGAACATTAGGAATGGAAAACTAACCCTCATACACAATAGAAAATAATTGAAGTCGATTAAAAAAAGGGTACACCGATTAGGAACGATTGAAACCGATTGAAGTTTTGACAACTGCGAATCGTTCTGAATCGTGTTCAATTGATTACTTCTAGAAGGGTGCATTTGTTTACAAAATTTCTGGATTGTTCATAAGGCGAGAAAAAGATAAGACTTAGGATATTTTTCAAATATGAAACTAAGTTAAATCATCATTATTGAAAATTAATTATTCCGATTTCTAAATTAGTTTTAATTAATCACAAATCTACGCTAGCGTGAGGGATTACTGCTATTGAATAGATAAATGTATATCATTAAGCTATTTCCCTTTCGGCGAGCCTCTAGGGGTAAGCGTGACACTATCCGATTCGGGTAGTGTTTTTTAGGTGGATAGTTTCTTGTAGTAAATACTACAAGTGTGGGCTCACCACACCCACGACCGCCAACAGCAACGCAGTAGTATCAGACGGTCACCCAT